>JAMWYP010000053.1:2898572-3143823 GCA_025563575.1 Acacia pycnantha
ATTCGAACGGGGAAATTCATTACTACAAAAATGTTTCTTGAGGTGCTTCTTTTTATAATAAATGTTGCTTTTAGGAAGCGCCATATATCTTAAACGTCACAGCATATGTGTGTGTATACATATATATATAATTGTTCTGGTGTAGAACACAGATTGTCTAGCCCTGAGGGGCTAGGATGTTGATGTTGATTGGGACTTGACCTAGGAGCGATTCCTAGGGCCTACGTACCCTAAAGAGGGATCAAAGTCCACGTAGTTCGAGGATTGATGGAGGCATTTAGCCTAAGGGCGTGGGGTGTGTGCTCTGTGTGCAGTATATGAAATTGAGAGAGCGTAGAGATCGAAGATGTGTACCTGTCAGGTTAACCAACTATATATAGAGGTTACCTTAGGGTTAGGGATCCTGATTTGGTGTAGAGATTTCCCTTGATTATCTCCTTGATTGTAGGTTGGTTATGATCTTATCTGATCTGTTGGCGATCATGATAGATCCCCTTGTTATTGGGCCGCATCGCTAATGGGCCTTATATAAAATCCGTAACAGATGTCCCCCGGCCCGGTAGTTCAAGGTTTTGACCACGGGGTGTATGATGTTCTGGATAAGTCATCCGAGGTGTTGCCCATCTCCTGACGTCTGCGTCGGGCTAGGACTTGTTGAACTCATTTCCCTGGGTACGTGGTAACGTTGCAATGTCCGATGAGCCGGGGTGGCGTCCTGCGTCTCGTGAAGTGTCATGATGACGACCGACGGCTTGAGAAATACCGTGGTGATTACCGACGGCCGAAGGGAGACCGAGGTAATGAACTCCGGCCCTAGGAAGGCCGTGGTGAGAACCAACGTCCTAAGGGTCCGAGGTGGTAGACAACTGCCGTGGTCGAATGATATTGCCGGGATTGTATTCCCACGGCCTGAGGATCCGGATTACTAACCGCGGGCCTCAAGTTAATTGGTATGACTGAAAGTGCCGGGGTGAGGACCTTGGTTCATGGATCTACCGGGGTGAAAACCGCGGCTCATGGATCCTGGATGGTCCATTGTGGCCCCTGCGTAATTTCAGGCGGACCAAGGTACCGGGGTTGTAGCCCGGTGTCTGACGATCCGGGGTGGTTGATGTGACTACCGCGTGACTCTTGGGGAGTACCCTCTGATTCTGCCATGATTGCGTGTGACACCTGGCTTTCGTGGATTGGATTTCGTCCATCCAGCTTAATTTGCTTTCGTAGCAATTTATCCGGGCTAATTGTCTGGTCTATATTCCTGCATTTAATAACATGTAAGCAAATCACAACAAATGGGAAATACTTACTGTTTGTGCAAATCGCTCAACGTGCCCATTTCGTTATCCACTCTGTTGCCCCCAGCTTGGTAGTTCAAGTCTTTGAGTTGTCGGGATGTTAACCAGGTTCGGTGTAACCGGGGTCCGCCTTAAAATTCATGTGGAGTCGGGGTTTAAACCAAATATGGTGTAACCGGGGTCCGCATTTTAACTTTTTAACGTTGCAGAAATAAAATTCGCATTTCAGTCCCTCTGCAAAACCTTTTAGGAGTTCCACTTAGGTCCCTGTATGAAACCTTTTAAGATTTTCACTTAAGTCCCTGTACGAAACCTTTTAAGAGTTTCACTTAGGTCCTTGTACGAAACCTTTTAAGAGTTTCACTTAGGTCCCTGTACGAAACCTTTTAAGAGTTTCACTTAGGTCCCTATACGAAACCTTTTGAGATTTTCACTTAGGCCCCTGTACGAAACCTTTTGAGATTTTCGTTTAGGTCCTTTTATGAAACCTTTTGAGATTTTCTTTTAGGTCCCTTTATGAAACCCACTTGAGATTTCGTTTAGGTCTCTTTATGAAACCTTTCAAGGTTTGCGCTTAGGTCCCTATGCAAAACCTTTTAAGATTTGCACTTAAGTCCTTTGATGAAACCTTTGGAGATTTCATTTAGGTCCCCGTCCGCGTTTTCCCGATTAGGTCCGACTTTTCCCGAGCATGCCGCCGTGAAATCCGAAAGCAATCCCGTGTTTGACCTCTGGTTCTGCCGCCAAACTTTCAGGTCATCTAAATTTATACCAAAGTCTGGGTTCCCGTGAGAGAGGATGACGATCCTCGAGGGAGAGGATGAGAATCCTTCATTCCACATTGCTCAATTTCCCAACTTATCCAATGAGAGGAGAGAGGATGACGATCCTTGAGGAGAGAGGATGAGAATCCTTCATTCCACATTGCTCAATTACTAACTTATCCAATGAGAGGAGAGAGGATGACGATCCTTGAGGAGAGAGGATGAGAATCCTTCCTACTATCTTCTCATCATGTGAATTCATGAAGAAACAAAAAAAAACCCATGAGAATAGGGCATCTAAATTTATGCCAGAGGTGAAAAGTGTTGTCGTTTTAGGACCATCGTTGGTCATGGGAATCAAAATTTATAGATCCCCACGGGCGGGCGCCACTGTTCTGGTGTAGAATACAGATTGTCTAGCCCTGAGGGGCTAGGATGTTGATGTTGATTGTGACTTGACCTAGGAGCGATTCCTAGGGCCTACGTACCCTAAAGAGGGATCAAAGTCCACGTAGTTCGAGGATTGATGGAGGCATTTAGCCTAAGGGCGTGGGGTGTGTGCTCTGTGTGCAGTATATGCAATTGAGAGAGAGCGTAGAGATCGAAGATGTGTACCTGTCGGGTTAACCAACTATATATAGAGTTTACCTTAGGGTTAGGGATCCTGATTTGGTGTAGAGATTTCCCTTGATTATCTCCTTGATTGTAGGTTGGTTATGATCTTATCTGATCTGTTGGCGATCATGATAGATCCCCCTGTTATTGGGCCGCATCGCTAATGGGCCTTATATAAAATCCGTAACAGATACATTCATACATACATATATAGATATATATAGGTATTTTTTTAAAAACACTTCATGTGACGCTTTCCTATCATAGGAAGTTTCCTATGACACTTTCTCAGCAAAGCGTCACACAAAATGTATATATATTTTTTATTAAATTTTTTCTTTCTGTGACACTTTTCTAAGGAAGTGCTACAGGAAGTATTTTTTAAAAAAGAATGATAATTTTTTTTTTTGTATTTTTCTTTCAATACTCTATAATTGCAGTTGACAACCCACTTTAAATACAAAATTCTATATCCACAACAAAATGAAGAAAAACAAACCACAATCAAATAACTCTAAAATGAGACAAACAAATAACTAATTAACAAAAACACTACTAAATATATTTACAACAATTGTGATGGAATACAATTAATTTTAGTTAAATAAACAACACAACAGTAGGCAAGAAACAATAGTAGCTAGTCAGTGCCTATTTGAGTTAGGATTGGAGAAGTTCGTATACGTAAGTCGAGACAAACTCCTCTTACATACTTATTTCGTACATCGTAAACATATTTGAAAAGTAGGTTCTATTCCAACTCAAACATGCACTAAATAATTCTATTTCATTCTAAATTCTATGTGAGTCAAGGAAAATGCATTTTTCTTATGTGAGGAAAATGGTGTTTTCAAAGGTCAAAGGTGGGGCCCTTTTGAGCTGTGATGTGGCATGAGAATGCTTGAAGAAGTAAGGACCCGTTTGTTATAAAGAAAGTTCAGGGAAGGAAAGGGTAGTGGTTTTTGATGATTTACCCCGAAATTCAAATTTAAGGAAGTTCAAATTTGGCGATTTTTTTTTCACGAGTTTGAACTTAACAATAATATTTTTAAAAATATATTTTAGCAAAAAATATTTTTCTTTTTTATTTTGAATTAATTCCTTTTGAGGGTAAAATAGACATTTCCTAATTCTTAACCAACTACCACCTCTTCATTTTCTTCCTACCAAACAACTCAAGCCATCTTCCCTCATCTTTCAAATCTTCCTTTCCCTTCCTTTCCCTCCTCTAAAGTTCCTTTCCCTCCCTACCAATTCTTTGTAACAAACGGGTCCTAAGTAGAGTGAGGATCATTCCAAGGAATCTATTTAGGGTATGTTTGGTTTGAGGGAAGGGGAGGGGAGGGAAAAAATCTTTTTGGAGGACATTGACTATTTTGCCATTAATGAAGGAAATATTCTTTTGTTGAAAGTATATTTTAGGAATATTGAAAATTATCTATGGGCAATTTTGTAAAAATAAGAGAAAAAATTTATCTCTCAACTTTCCATCCCCAAATAAAAGGGTAGTAGTTGGTAAATAATTAAAAAATGTCTATTTTACCCTAAAAAGTAATTAATTCAAAATAAAAAAGAATTTTTTTTTTTTGCTAAAATATATATTTTTAAAATATGCTCTTATCAAGTTAGAACTTGTGTAAGAAAATTTCCCGTCAAGTTCAAATTTGAGGGGTAAGTTTGTCAAAAATGTGAACAAGTGACATAGAAACTTAAGATCCCACCAATTTTAGTGGGATCTAATCTTATCACATATAAAGAAAGATTAATGAACCCGAGGTAGGTTACGGATGCCACAGGAAGTTTCCTATGGCACTTTCTCAGCACAAGTGCACAACATCACAAGAAATGTATATATTTTTTTATTAAATTTTTGCTTCATGTGACACTTTTCTAAGGAAGTGTCATAGGAAATGTTTTTTTAAATAATAATAATCATTTTTTTGTATTTTTATTTCAAAACTCTATAATTACAGTTGACAACCCACTTTAAATGCAAAATTCTATATCCACAGCAAAATGAAGAAAAACAAACCACAATCAAATAACTCCAAAATAATACAAACAAATAACTAATTAACAAAAACACTACTAAATATATTTACAACAATTGTGATGGAATACAACTAATTCTAGTTAAATAAACAACACAAGAAACAATAGTAGCTAGTCAGTGCCTATTTGAGTTAGGGTTGGAGAAGTACGTTCACGTTAGTTGAGACAAATTTTTCTCACATATTTACTTTGTATATTCTAAATATGTCTGAAAAGTAGTTCCTATCCAGTGGCGGAACCAGAAAAAAAAATTTAGCCCGGGCCAAAAAATAAACATATTGAACTACTCCATTTAGTTCTTATTATAAAGCACCAACTAACAAATATATTCGGTCCTTTTTATAAGGCATTTGCTTGTTTCGAAATTGCATTAAATATTTTTTCCCATGTATACCCACAATTATAAAGGTAGTGAGTGAAAGTAATAATTAATAAAAATTAATTATTACTCTTTTTGAGAAAAAAGAGAGAGTAATAATTAATATAATATTATAGTTTAGTGTGATTAATAGGGATAATAGTGAATTTTTTTTAAAAGTATTTTAGGACAAATTTAATGACTTTAATTGTTTTTAGTGACTTGTGAGAATTGTTAGTTGGTTTCTTAAATAAGGATCAAAGGGAATATTTACTAAATAGTATCAAATAACCTTGAAAATACAAATAAATGATAAATGATAATTATAAATCAAAACAATATATAAGATGATACTGACTTTTTTGGTATATCAAACAAGAATTTTACTTTCCTCTCATAGCCCAATGAGTAATGAAACAAACATTATTCTTACAGAGAAGATAAAAAATTAGCTGGGGCCAAATAAAATATCATATAATAAATACATACACATATACTAACGTATTTTATAAAATCAGCCGGCTGGGGCCAAGTCAAAAGACGTTCCGCCATTGTTCCTATCCCCAACTCAAACCTGCCCTAAATAATTCTATTTAATTCTAAATTTTATCAGGATAAGGAAAACGCATTTTTCTTATGTGAGGAAAATGGTGTTATCAAATGTCAAAGGTGGGGCCCTTTTGAGCTGTGATGTGGCATGAGAAAGCTTGAAGAAGTAAGTAGAGCGAGGATCATTCCGAGGAATCTACTTAGGACCCGTTTGTTATAAGGAAAGTTCAGGGAGGGAAAGGGAAGATCTCAATCTTCCCATGGATTTTGGGTGTTTGTTACAAAGAAAGTCCAGTCAGCAACTCACTGGAATTGGATATTTTCCCTTATTTGAGGGAAGATGCTTTCCTCCGAAAATGGAAGGAAAGTCGCCATCTTCCAGGAAGATGGTTTTGATGATTTACCCCCGAAATTCAAATTTCATGAAGTTCGAACTTAGCGAAAGTTCAAACTTAAGGAAAGTTCGAACTTGGCGGGAAAGTTCAAACTTGGCGGGAAAGTTCAAATTTGGCGAATTTTTTTCTTCTTCAAATGTTCGAACTTAACAATAAAATATTTTTTTAAAATATATTTTAGCAAAAAAAATATTTTTTTATTATTTTGAATTAATTTCTTTTGAGGGTAAAATAGACATTTCCTAATTCCTTACCAACTTTCCCTCTTCATTTTCTTCCTACCAAACAACTCAAGTCATCTTCCCTCATCTTTCAAATCTTCCTTTCCTTTCCTTTCCCTCCTTCAAAGTTCATTTCCCTCCCCAAACTTTCTTTGTAACAAACGGTCCTTAGAATCATCCCTTGGAATGGAAAAGTGATCACTTTTCGGGAATTATAAAATTAAAATATAAATTAAATTGAATTGAAGTGACCCAACCCCATTCATTAATACAAGACTTGCTCATTGGAAATTGCTTTGTAAAGAGGAATCACATGAGGAATATGTCGGTTTTAAACTTTGGGCTTTCCGGAAATTCATATGTTATTCTTCCGCTGTGGGCCCCTCCAACCCAATTTTCTGGGGGCATTGATGGTCATTTTTTTTGAACAATGGGGCATTGATGGTCATTGGCTATTGCAATCAAATTGGCTTGTCATTTTCGTAGGATATAATCAATACTACTCGTATATGTTTTTTTATATAAGAAAATACGACTCCTTCTTATTTTTAATAAAATACTTATTTACTTAAGTTAGTTGAAATGACATATTTTTTCTAAAATACCTTAGTCATTTTCTTTAATTTTCTCATTCTCTATCTTCTTTGATTATTTTTTAGGGAGAGTTAATAGGATAAATTAAGAAAAAATTGATAAATATGAAAAAATAAATCTTATGTTTAGGATCAAAACTCTCATTACAGCCTTCCCCGTAGAATAAAAAAAATATTGATCTCACACTTTTCTAGTATTGACAACCCCCATCACAAACGCCAAGATCAGATCTTAGAATTAAAGGTTTTTTTTAGAGTAAAATACTCTAATCATCCTTCTATTTTGTCTTAATTACATAGACTTTCCCTTTATTTTGAAAACATACATATTAGTCAAAATCATTAACATTGTTAAAGAATATTTTAAAATTTAAAAACATATTAAAATAGATGTTGTTTACTAATTTACCCCTCATTATTCCAAATCCCTAATTTATCTTTTAATATTAATGTTCATTAATGATCTATTTAATTTTTTTACTATATTTAATTTAGAATAATTTTTAGTAATCTGTTTATGTGGTAAATATTAATAACTTGTCAAAAATTTGAGTAATTATTTTTAAGAATATATATTTAATGAAATATTCTTAAAAAATTTAAATTATAAGATATTAATATGTGAATCTCATAGTAATATCATTTTCTAATTATATAACTTAATTGAGTGTGTGTATATTTTCAAAACATCATCATACCTATTTCAAAATTGCATGATAATTTTTTTTTAAAAAATAAAAGAGATTAAACATTTAAATTTATTAAAAAATAAAAATTTATAATGATAAAATTAATTAACTTTATAATATGATCAATTCAAAAGTATGACAAAAATTTAAAAATATATACTAATTTTTTCTTGAACTTTGAATCTAATATGAGATTAAATGATTTTGTTGTTAAAGATTACATGATTGTAAAGTAATTTTATTTTAAGGAGGGGTATTTTGGTCAAAATAATGAGTCAATAATGTGATTTAATAGTCAACTAACGGTTGGATGGATGAAAGTTAAATCTCAAAACTAGAAGGGAGGTTTATGCAACATATATTTTGATTTTAAGGGAGGTTCATATATGTTTTCAAAGTAGAAGGAATGTCTCTGTAATTTAGAGTAAATAGAGGGGATGTTGATGTATTTTACTCTTTTTTTTTATTTGATTAAGAGAGTGTAAAGGATTTTTACCACTCTCAATAAACACGTTTCTCGAAATTCAAGTTTGTATTTTCATTCTTATAGAAATAGTAAGGCTACTTACCACATTAACCAACCTATTGGTAATAATTACAAGTCAAAATACAATCAATAATTTAATTCCGGTAACAAGACACATAGAGGAAACGAAAAATGATTTTGTTGGCATGAAATTATAATATCACTCAATTATTATTATTATTATTATCAATATATTTCGGTAGGTAATATTTTTCTCTAGCTCTCACATCAATCAAAGCCTATGAATCCTATACTCACAACAACAAAATTGTGGTTTCAAATCGAGCAAGTTCAAATTGATAGAACCGAAGCCAAGTTATGAATTGGGACAAATAGACGCGTAAGGCAATATTGGAAATGTAGATGAAAAGAAAACGACAATATGATTTCACAATTTCATTACGCAATAGGTAACATAGCGAACATGCGAATGGATCCTTAAGAATATTCCTTAGAGTAACTAAAGTTGCTTTTGTTAATTTTTGTATTGATAATGTTATTTAATAATCCATCAATCCATAATTTCTTACTCTTTTTTTTTTTCTTTTTCTTGAGCAAAAAAAAAAAAAGAGTAAGAAATTCTTATTTTGGTCAACAGTCAAACAAAATCTCAAAGTCTGACAAAATTTAACATGTTTATTTATCCATATATTAAAAAATGAGTTATATTATTAATAACTAATAATTTATAAATAGTAAAACCCCATTTTATAATCCTTTGGGCCATCTAGCAATAGCCGTATGACTTTTTCTAGGTTTTATTGCCAACTATATGAGTAATTAATTAAACTGAATCGAGGCTAAAATGCCTTTAATCAATGATCTTTTTTAAGGAGGTAAGATTCGAATTCCATTTGCTTACATCTAGCTAATTCATCACTAAACTAAGTATTATTAGGTATTTTTCAATAATTTTTTCTTTTTTTTTTGAATTGGATACGAGGCTTAACCGGCGGCCTTGTGAGTGATGGATAGAACACACGGCCCCTATGAAAGGGGATTACTTTGCTATGAGGATTTTGCATCAAGTAATTAAGGCCTTGTTTGGTTGGTTTTTTTTTTTTTTTTTTGGAGGAAAGCAAAGGAGAGAGGAGGGGTGAAATAAGTGTGTCTAATGGGCCTATTTGGGTTAGCAGTGGGAGTGGTGACTTATTTTCTATCTGATTTTTTTAGAAGTCTGGTAGGAAAAAAGTTAGGTTATTAATATGATTTTTGTTTAGTTGAATTTTTCTTTTCTTTGTTCTTTTGGAGGAAAGCAAAGGAGTGAGGAGGGGTGGAATAAGTGTGTCTAATACTTTAGTTTGGGTGAAAGGAGTGGAGAGGAAGTTGAAAATTTTGTCCTTTTCCTTGTTCCTTCCCTCCTAGGGGTTCTTGGAGGGTTGAGAAACAATTTTTCACATTGTGACTAAATGGCCCAAATCATTATTGGGGGTGTGTTTTTTTCCCCTTTACATCACATGGTTTACCAAATTTTTCTAACACCCTTTGCATCACACAATTTAAGCATGCATTTGCCACACAAATCTGAAATGATTTTTTAAAAGTTGAAATTGTGTTGTGTGTGTACACAAACTGACACACATATATGTGTATAATATATATGTATGTGTGTGTATATATATTAGTTATTAAATTAATGAGACAGAATAATGTTCAAATTTATCCTATTATATCTAATTCTGTGCTTTGATGCTTCTTATAGAACCACAAACAACAATATATGCATATATAATTACCCAGTTGTAGATATGAGCTTTTTAAAAATTTGATGCTAGCAGTTCACAACTGAATACTACCTAAGTCCGTAGTTTACAACTAAAAAATGATGTTTTTTATAAAATACTGAATCTCGACCATTAATTTTCAACCGCAACAAGTCTTTATTCTCCTACGTGATGTGCATGATGCATTAACTTCACTGAAATCAATAATCTAAAGCAGATCCATACCAAGTCTAACAAAAAACAAAAAGGTATACGATACTAAAATTACAATCCATATACAATTAATGATATCCACAATATATTTGTGGGAGTCATAACGTCAAGTTCAGGCAATAAAGCCTATTGATTATATCCTGAAGAATCTTTTGCTAATTATGGCGCTCTCTGATGAAAAACCTCAACCGGTTACTACGTCGACGCAGGGAAGAAGATGATTTGCTGATGAGATGTTCAAAAAAGATTAAAAAGGCTCCGTTTGCTCGGAAAGAGAACCTGCTATCTGGGCAATGGCCAAAACCAGGTGAGAATCCTTGTTCACTCAGTGAGGGAGGACCCTCCTTTGCAGACAAGCTCAAGGGAACCGGTAATGAAGAAGGCTGTATTGAGAACAAGGGGAAGGCCGGTGAAGAGATACTGTCCGATAATTCTTTCTCTGAAGATTCTATGCATGACTCAGACAATGATTACGACGGTGGGGGTTGGGGGTGCAAGATAACAGAAAGTAAGCATATAAACTTCCCTTCTTTATGCTTCCCGAACAAAATGAAAAAATTAAACGCTTATACAAGGCATGGAGTAAGGCTGTGATAGTGAAGCTCCTGGGAAGAAGTATAGGATACAGAGCACTAGAAAACAGATTGCAAACCATGTGGGCAAATAAGGGTGTGATTACACTCATCAATATAGGCCATGATTATTACATTGTGAAACTAACCAACAGAAGATTCTATGAATGCACTAATGACTGGGGGACCATGGATGCTGTATGATCATTATTTAATTGTCACGCCATGGGAGGCTAATTTCAAAGCTGGCAAAGCTTCCATTGATAAAGCAACCATCTGGGCGCGATTGCCGAAAATCCCTCTTGAGTACTATGATGAAGTGGCACTTACTGTCATTGGCAATAGAATAGGCAAAACAATCAAAGTAGACATGAATATGTCCTGTCAACTTCGAGGCCATTTTGCTAGAATATGCGTGTTAGTTGAATTAGGGAAACAATTGATGCAAAGGTTTTATCTTGATGGAGAGGAGTTTTTTCTTGAATATGAAGGGTTGCATTTATTATGCACCAACTGTGGTATTTACAGACATAGGAAGGAGACATGCTTACAACAAAAAACTTCTAGTGAGGAGGATATGGAAGCCGATAAGGAACGATCGCCGAGTGAGGAAGTCATGGGGAAAAAACAGAGCACAGCGAAGCAGTGGTGAGTGGTGCAAAAACCACGCCGTAAAAAACGAGCGAAGATAAAAACGAAAGAGGTTCCAAGACAATAGGGGGCAGGATCGAGGTTCGAGGTTTTAGTTGACGTGGAAGGGATTACTGTTAATGTGGATAATAATGCTACGAATCAAGGAGTCATGGTGCGCCCTGAATTAGTGTCTACGGAACAAAGGCAGACTGATATGGTATGGAAAGGGAAGGAAAATAATAGGAAAGATAAGGGTGGCCTTGTACAAAGTAGGAGGAATGAGTTTGTTTTGGTAGGGGGTGTTATGGAATAAAATACTAGGTTCATCCAAGGTGTGGCCCAACAGGAGACATCTAATACACTTGGGCTTGGAGGCACAAGAGGCCGAACAAGTCCAAACCCTAACCCTAAGGTAGCCTCTATATATAGTTGGTTAACCTAAAGAGGTACACATCTTCTAAGCTCTCTCCTTTACTATTCAGCCACACAGAGCACACACCCCACCCCCTTTGGTGAAAGCCTCTATGTGTGCGCGGAGATCATCGATCCTCAGGTATCTCATCCATGGATACCTTGGGAGAGAGCTATTTGATCCTACATCAATATATCAGCCCACCTAGGGCTAGACACTTATGTTCTACAACAGAACATTGACGCCGTCTGTGGGGAATCGGTAAATTTCTGATTCCTGCGACCAAATTAAAGATGGTCAATAATTCCAATGAAGTTAGGGCGAATCAGAATTCCAAACGACCTCCTTCAGATTCGATTGACGTTTTCGACGATGCAGTAAAATATAATCACAACGATAACTAAGGTGGAGGTCAGGAAGGAGCAACTTTTAAAGAGGTTTAAGGGGCGATGGCTTGAAAATCCACCGTAGCAAGATCGAAAATAAAGGAAGATGAGAGGCGTACCTTTCGAAGGATCGTCTCGGTGCTCATCGTGCAGAACAGAAGGGGGCCATGTACCAACATTGTTCATCGTCTTCTTTCCTTCATCGATGCACCAAGGGAGCCGACAAAATCCATCATCGTCTTCGTCTTCCTCAGAAAGAAGAGCGAGAGCCAGAACCGAGATAAATAAAGTCGGTATTGCAACAAAGCCGATTTCACCTAAAGCCGTCTAGGAAATGAAGTCAAGATCATATTCATATTAGCTCCATCCGAGTAGCAAATATATTTAAACTCAGATCGCTTGAACCGGGATACTCATCTGTTGAAGTCGTCTTGGGTGAAATCAGGGATAAATCACTTGAAGGCCGGAATCATAATTGTAATCTGCCTTGGTCTCCAAGGCCGAGATTAATTGACAGTCATCACCATTTGAAGTCCGAGATCAAATTGAGAGCCTGAGATTGCCGAGATGCTTCGAACACTGAGATGCCAGCTCCGTAGGTGTCGGAGAGATTTGAAGCCGAGATGTCGTGCGGAGACAAGAATGATATATTCTAATATATCCTGGTTGAACCGAGATACACTGTGCATATCCGAGGTCCACCCTAGACTGGGTCAAACCGAGGTCCACCGGGGATTGGATAATACAGAGGTCCATCTTCCATCAATGTCCGGGATACCCGAGATTGTATCAATCCAAGATCCGAGTCTGCTAAAATTTGAGATGTTCTGAGTGTGTCGAAATCCGGTATGGTCATTTGAAGTCCGAGGTATTTTCCGTGACGCTCAATTCGGAAGGCAAGAGGGTGTATACCGAGGTGTACATCATGGTGTCGGAATACTAAAGAAACCGAGATGCCAAGCTGTGACACCACTACACCAAGAATTTCCCTTTATGAGCCGCTGGTATGGGAACCAACTTTGGTGCAAAAACTGACTGAGGTGGTCCTGAGATGCTAGGAATGCCGAGATTACAATTTGAAATCCATGGCTGAAATCTAAAATCGTCCTGGTTGAAATCCGAGGTTAATGTGAAAGCTGGGATGGAGGCCGAGATCAAGATTTCAGAGTTTGCTACCCTATTCGACTTGAAGTTAGCTGAGTTGTTACGTGCATCAAGAATTGACTAACGTCGGACACTTGAAGCAGGAAAGATTCCGTGAATAGAACAATAAAACCAAGTCCTCCTGCGTTTCAAGTCCTTTCTATCTGATCGTTGTCTGCTAAGAAATGGCAGACAATGATTTTTATAAAAAGATTCTAGCAGCATAGAATGCAGATTTAAGAGCTTCGCTGAGATCAATACAGGAGGTGATGTGTGAATTCTTAAGTATTCCTAATAGGCCATCAAAGCTATCGCTCACTGCCAATGAAAGAGGAGCGAATGGTTCGATCCCAAGATGCTCAGAAAGGGGCGGAAGTTTCATCAGAAGCAATTGGGAGGGGACTTGAACCTGAAGCTCAGCTTGTTGAAGAGAGGAGCATCATGCAAGAGCAAGCTTCCATAATGTCTAGGCATCTTGTAAAGTCTGACAAGCTGAGACTTTCTGTCATCTCATCGCTTGCTGAGTGATGTTGCAACTTGTGGCCATTGCTTTGTGAAGGATGATTGAGTTCAATCCTATGGTGGATCTGAAGCCTCAAAGGCAGGACAGATTCAAAGCGTTCCTGTGGCCATGTGAGACAGTATTTATTCCAACAATCTTCAGGTATTTTCTAAACTGAAACTTTGCAATGAAGAGTTTATGGGAAAATTAATTGGCAGAAGGGGGACTTTGCTCAGTCCTGAAATAAAAGTTCACCAAGGAGATGGATAAAGAAGATCAATAATAGATGATAGAACTGTTTAAATGTGGTAAATTGTTATGGAAGATATTCAGTGATTGGCAAAACAACAATATGTGCCAAGGTTGAATCAAAATATCTAGGCTTGGAATAAAACTAATTCTCCATATGATTTCTTGTCCAAGGCGGATAGGATATGAGGTTCTGAATCATTAATTTAGATATTAAAAGATGCAGCTTGTGAATTTGATAGTTTCATGGAGGTGGAGACCATGTACAGGTTGAATGTGGATGGTCCCGAAATCATATCCAAGGAGGATAAAGATATTTGGAGAATATGGAGAATGGATGATTATGTAGCAACTGGCCTCCTTAGAGATAAAATGCTATATTCTTATAATGGGCGAGTTGGGGAACAATACGATCCCTCATCAATACTGCGTTCCTCACTTCATATATTGTCAAAGGATATTGTTGAGCTAGTGGATTTTGCTTTCTATTTATGTGGAAATGTTAAACCCAGCTGTACTAGTGGTATTCCTTGGGTGGTGAAATTATTTAATTCTCATATCTATGTGGAAACTCGCCATGATGCAACTGCTAGTACCTTGCTGCATGGAACTCAAAACTCCTTCTTTGTTGTTTTCTAAATCTTGCCGCATGGAATTGGCCATAGCTTTGACCAAGTTTCAATTACAAATTTTAATTCATGTGTGCATAGAATTAATATTGGCATTTGCCTAGAAGTTTGATGGAAAAGTACATGGTTGGAAATAATAAAGCCACGTACTCAATACCTTTTAAGACGTTGCAGCATCATTTGATGCATGTATACAAGGTCAAAATTATTCTCTAGCAGAGTAACTTATTCTGCAGATGCAAAAGTTTGGGTGACAGTCATCCAGGCGTACATATGATAGTGATTATTCAAAGAGCTGAAGATCTTTATCTATCAGTTTTCACCCAGTTTAACTGAAGATCCTTATTATTCATATGATTAATATTGCAGTTTCTTGTAATTGATTTTCTTCTGTTATTCCAAAAAAGAAAATAGTGATGGCATATTCATTATTTTTGTCTTGATGTTGCTATATTCACTGTTGAGGAAAATTCTATTCTTGACCGTCTTCCCTATGTCAAAGTATATTGAATATTATGGTTTGTGACGTGAAAGATGGCTTGATCAACTTAATGCTCCTGATGCCAATTCACAAAACAATCAATTGATTAGAAATGAATGGAGTCCAATTCCAAAGTTTTGAAGACGAACCCGATTAAACTGAATCTAGTTTAAATCAGGGATCCGTGTTAATTTTTTGCGGCAAAGGAGAAAAGGCAGACCCGATTAAACTGGATCTAGTTTAAATCAGGGATCCATGTAACAACGGCTACAGCCTACAAGTCTAAACATGTATGAAGTCATGGTAAAGAAAACAGTCTTCGAAAATCATGTCAAAGCTAAACATGTAGGAATCTGAGGTACATAAACCCGTTTCCGAAAATCATGTCGAAGCTAAACATGTATGAAGTCATGGTAAAGAAACCAGCCTTCGAAAATCATGTCCAATTTAAACATGCGTGAATCCGAGGTGCACAAACCCGCTTTCATGAATCATGTCAAGTCTTTTTTATACGATTAAATCCGCGCTCCTTAATTTGATCCCGGATAGATTGTGGAGTTCGTCCTTACGAAAGGGATGAAGGCGGACCCCGGCTTCACTGAATTTGGTTGAAATCCGGGCTCCGCAAAAATAACGGTTAAAACGTACATCCTGGCAGCTCAGGAACCTGAACTACCAGGCTGGGGGCAATAGAGTGGACAACGATATGTTAAGTGGAAAAGCATGGTAACAACAACCGAGGTTAGTGCAAATTCGACAAGCATCCGGAATCTCGGTGTTAAAGAGTATATAAACCGAAATCTCGGTGTTAAAGTAGATAACCTGGAATCTCGGAGTTAAAGTATCTAAACCGGAATCTCGGTGTTAGAATATATAAATCCGAGATCTCAGAGTTAAAGTATACAAACCAGAAGTCTCGGTTTAAAGTATATAAACCCGGAATATCGGGTCAACACGCACGGAATCCCAACAATGACGAACACCTGGCCCGGGTTGGAAAATAACACATCCTGGCAGCTCAAGAACCTGAACTACCAGGCTGGGGGGCAACAGAGTGGACAACGATTTGTTAAGTGGAAAAGCGTGTTATCAATAACCGCCATTAATGCAAACCAGAAAGTTTAATGCAAGCTCGGACGAGTATCCGAAATGAGCACGTTGAACGATTTGCAAAAACAGTAAGTATTTTCCATTTATTGTGCTTTGCTTACATGTTATTGAATGCAGGAATATAAACCAGACAATTAGCCCGGGAAAACTGCTACAAAAGCAAAGTCGGATTCAGGGGATCTCGGAAAGTAGTCAATGAATCTCGGCAGCTCAGATACCTGAACTACCGAGCTTGGGGGCAACTGTTATGGAATAAAATACTAGGCTCATCTAAGGTGTGGCCCAACAGGAGACATCTAATACACTTGGGCTTGGAGGCACAAGAGGCCCAACAAGTCCAACCCTAACCCTAAGGTAGCCTCTATATATAGTTGGTTAACCTAAAGAGGTACACATCTTCTAAGCTCTCTCCTTTACTATTCAGCCACACAGAGCACACACCCCACCCCCTTTGGTGAAAGCCTCCATGTGTGCACGGAGATCATCGATTCTCTCAGGTATCTCATCCATGGATACCTTGGGAGAGAGCTATTTGATCCTACATCAATATATCAGTCCACCTAGGGCTAGACACTTATGTTCTACAACAGAACAGGGGGTGTTTGACAAAGGATGAGAATGTACAACAGAGGACAAGGAAGGTGGAGAAACGAGCGAGAGAATTGTCAGAACAAGACGTGGGTTGTGGTATGCTGATGATCACAATGGGGGAAGGTCTTGATTTGGTCCCCAACCAGGAAAATGACAATTACAGGAATAATGTTGCAATCGATTCTTTACCCCACGACCTAGGCCCTATATTGAAGGAAATGGGCTTAACGGCGTGACAGATACCAATTGGGGCCCAAGTCCAATGGAGGATGAAAGGTGTTGCTCAATGAAGGTTGGGCTGGATGAGCTTTCAGTGGTCCCCGAAACTCTAATGCAGGAGAGTTAGTTGGGCTATCCGTGTGTTCTCATTTTTCCTAATAGTTTTTTATGGATAAAATAATCTATTGGAACACAAGAGGTTCTCGTGATAAGGGCCTCTTCAGAAACATTAAGGCAGTGGTTAATGGGCCAAAGCCCAATATCATAGTTATTGCTGATACTAGGATCTTGGAGGAAAAGTGATGGCATCATCTGTTTAGACTGGGCTACAACCAGTTGAAAATGGTCTCGAGCTGTGGATTATTCGGAGGTATTGTGGCCTTATGGAATAGCAACACAATCTCAGTTAAAAAAAAAAAAGAAACACAATCTCAGTTAAGCTTCTTGAGGAGGATCGTCAGTTTCTGCATCTGCACTGTATGACAGGTACTACTAATTTTCTTATGACCGCCGTGTATGCTCTTCCTCATTCCAATTT
This sequence comes from Acacia pycnantha, assembly GCA_025563575.1. Lineage (NCBI taxonomy): Eukaryota > Viridiplantae > Streptophyta > Magnoliopsida > Fabales > Fabaceae > Acacia > Acacia pycnantha. The sequence continues at coordinate 2,916,032 of JAMWYP010000053.1, forward strand.
TCGTTCAATTCTTTGGGAGAAATTACAAGTTTTATTTGGTTCAATCTCCAAACCGTGGGTGGTTTGTGGGGACTTTAACGACATTCTTTCGCCATCGGAAAGAGTATGAGGTGTTTGTTTTAATTCGAACAGTATCCAATGGTACCAGAACAGGGTTTTCGACTGTGGATTAAGCGATCTTGGCTCGTCAAGTCCGAAGTTTACCTAGAAGGGCCCTAGAATGAGAGGTTGTCATAGATTATTCCAGCGTCTTGACAGAGCACTGGCGAATGAGGAGTTCCTATCAGTTTTCAATGATTGCTCAGTTAAGGTCTTACCTCAGTCTAACTTTTCCGATCACAAACCGATTATGTTGTCGTTGGGAGGAAGGATTACTGGATTTAAAAAAACGTCCATTTCGATTCGAGGCCATGTGGTTGACACATGATGATTTTTAGAATTTCTTGAAGGACAAATGGGAAGGTATTGGTGGCCTGGATGATAGTCTGGATAGGATTAGAAATGAAATTCCTAGTTGGAACACCCCTGTTTTTGGTATGGTTGAAAAGGAAAAAAGAGAACTTCTTGCAAGGATCCACGACATCTAAACCTCATTTGCTTATCCTTTCTCTAGATTCCTTAATAATCTAGAGGAGCAACTCCAAACGCGGCTGAACAAAGTTTTGAAAGTGGAGGAAATAAAATGGTTTCAAAAGTCACATACGGAGTGGATTTCGAAAGGTGGTATGAATACAAGATATTACCACCTTAAAACAAGTATGAGACGCAGACACAATAGAGTATTATCTCTTCAGAATGAAGCGGGTCTTTGGGTGCATGATGAAAATGTTATAGAGGCTTGTTGTGGATTATTACAAAAACCTTTTTATGGAAACACATCAGGATGGGGTAGTATTAACAACAGATAGCACTTTCCCAAAGATAGACCAACCTCTTATGCTCTCTTTGGCCGTTACTCCTACTGAGGAGGAAATTTATTAAGCTATTAAAGCCATGGGTCCCTATAAGGCCCCGAGGGTAGACGGTTTTCCACCCATTTTCTTCTAGAAAAATTAGGACGTAGTGGGTTCTTCTTTATGCCGATTTGTACATGGTGTTTTCATTGGAGAGGTTGAAGTAAAAAACGCAAACAGGACATTCATTACCCTTATTCCAAAGCGGGATCATCCTCAGTGAGTTGAACACTTCCGTCCAATCTCTCTCTGCACAGTGCAATACAAATGCATCACTAAAATCCTTTTGCAGAGATTACGAGGTATAATGGATAAATTAATTTCCCCTTATTAGTCCAGTTTTATTCTTGGGCGTCACATTCAAGACAATATTATCTTGGGGCAAGAGTTGTTACACAATATGAAGAGAGCTAAAGGAAAAAGGGGTTTTATGGCAATGGAGATTGACATGGAAAAAGCTTACTATAGAATTAAGTGGACTTTTGTGCATCAGGTACTTACAGAGGCTAGCTTTGATGATAGACTGATTGAGGTCATTATGAATTGTGTGACTAGTCATTCCCTTAATATTCTATGGAATGGTGAGGAAACGGAAGAATTTAATCCTAGTAGAGGACTTAGGAAAGGAGACCCTTTGTCTCCTTTTTTGTTTGTCCTATGTATGAATAGGCTCTCCCATATTATATGTGATGCGGTGGCTGCAAAGAAATGGAAACCAATCCTTATTTCGAAAGAAGGGCCAGCAACATCCCATCTGATGTTCGCAGATGACTTATTACTTTTTGGTGAAGCTACGGAGGATCAAGCAGAGTGTATAAGGTCGGCCTTGAGTTAGTTTTGTGAAGCCTCTGGTGGAAAAGTTAATCTTGAAAAATCCTCTCTATTCTTCTCTCCAAAGGTTTCTGCAGGGTTGAAGGGGAGGATAAAAAATATTTCGGGTATGAAAATTACTTGTGAAATAGGAAAATATTTGGGTTTTCCTCTATCAAGGAAAAGAAAGAGTAGAGAAACTTTTCAGTACGTGGTTGGTCGCGTGAAGGCTAAACTATCAGCCTAGAAAACTAATTGCTTGTCAACAGCCGGGAGAATTACACTTGCGAAGTCTGTTATTAGCTCTGTTCCAATGTATCCAATGCAAGTTACTCAACTCCCTTTAAGTATCTGTCAAGAAGTTGAGCAGTTACAACGCAACTTCATTTGGGGCACAACAGATGCTAAGAAAGGATTTCACTCAATGGGCTGGAATAGATTTACCTTACCTAAACTCTATGGTGGTCTCGGTCTGAAAAAGATGTCAACAGTTAATATGGCGTTTGGAGCAAAGATAGACTGGTCGCTCATCCAGGGACATGAAGGTTTATGGGCTGACACTTTGAATAAAAAGTATATGATAAGGAGTGAGGAATATTTACTGAACGTCAAGTCTACTGATTCTGGTCTTTGGAAATTTGTTTGCAGACAACAAAATATCGTTGACCAAAGAACAAGATAGCAAGTCCGTAATGGGAGATCTACTTCTTTTTTTTTTTTGTGATTTATGGCTGTCTCAGTGATTTCAGCAATATGGGTGCCAGTGATTTCAGTAATTGGAGTATGTTATGGGGTATCACTACCTTGTTTTTATGGAATTGGAGAAACAATTGTGTCTTCGATAGCAACTTCCAGAAACCCCCCAATTCGGCAGCTTTTATTGCTAAGACTTGGAAGAACCACTGAATGCCGGCTGATGCATCAGTTGATAGTGATAGTCGACCCTCTGTTTACACTCCTAAATGGACACCCCCCAAGTATTGGACTAAACTCAACATTGACGGTGCACCCTCTATTACCTCGAGCCAGGCTGGTTGCGGAGGGGTCCTTCGTAACTCTAATGGGGAGTGGTTATCGGGTTTTACACATAAGATGGGATTTTGTGGTGCATATGTAGTAGAAGAATGGGCAATGTTTCTCAGCCTCAAGTTAGCATAGGAAGAAGGCTTTTGCAAAATCATTGTGGAATCTGACTTAAAGATTCTAATTGATAAATCGGTGGATAAAAGGTATAAGCCGAATACCAGCTTGGTTCTTTTGCAGATCCGTGAATTATTGTTACGTAATTGGGAGGTTAAGTTACAATTTATCTCTCGCTCTTTAAATGCATTAGCAGACACTTTAGCAAAAAAGAACTCACTGGTTCCTCAACCTGGGCTGTTTGCCCAATTAGCTTTAGATTAGTGCTTCGCGATTGTATGGGAATTGATCCCCTATTTAGTTTTTTTTTTAATATATGATGGCCGAATGTCTCTCTCTTTTACCAAAAAAAAGAAATATCCACATTATATTGATTTTTTTTAAGGGACCTAGTGGTCCGGCAAGGATCGAACCCTGATAAAGGCTGACAAAGGCTAGCATCCATACCACTGTGCTCTCTAGGCGTTGGTCATTATATTGAAATATTAACTTTTAGGAATTGCTACGTCCAAAATAACACAAGTGAAAGTTTATTATTAATATTAATAAAAAATGCTTTGCATTTCATAAAAAATATTTTTTCTCAATGACCATAATATAATTAGAAAGGATTATATTGTTGCATTAGATTTATTTTTTGCTTGATACAAATGATGTGGAAAAATAGTAGTGTAATGATAAATTAATGGGTAAAGGATTTCTCCAGTCACTGGAGATAGAGTTATCTCTAGTGACCCCAAAACTACGTCGTTTTGGATTAATGAAGGGTGTTTCTGTAATTTTATTTATTTTTTAATCATATAAATTTTACCGAAACACCCTTCATTAATTCACCTAAAATTATTAACACACCCTTTATTAATTCAAAACGACGCAGTTTTAGGGTCACTGGAGATAACTCTATCTCCAGTGACTGGAGAAATATTTTTCCCTATATTAATTAACCATTTGAACTTTACAAAATAGGTATTTGAAGAAACATCATAATGATACTACAATTCCACTGCAATGATAAATTATTGTGGACGGTGCTAACATACACAAAAAATAGTCATGACATATAAGGGCCCGTTTGGTACATAAAACTGACGGGAGGGAATAGGAAGATAACAACGTTACCATGGGAAAAACACATTTGACGTGCAAGCTTCCTATCAAATCAAGTTCTCGCCTGGCGCCAAGTTCTCATAAACGTGGGAAATTAAAATCCCTCCGGGAAGGATGCGAGGTCATGGCATGGATTAGGGGAAAAAGCACGAAGGCCCACACCTGAACAGTAACCCTTGATTCAGATTTATAATTATATATTGATATGTTGATGATTATGAAAATAAGATGAGAAAAAATATGTTAAAAAAGGTGAGAATGTCCAATTTCGTAGTTCTGATAGTGTTTCCTGCACCACTTTCGCAAAAGACAATATTTAACTTTCATCTTCATCTTTTTCTTTCTCATCCATATTGAACATTAGGGATGAAGTTCATTTCTTTTTTCCAGAGTGAACTGGATCATTGCCTTTTCTTTTAACTAAATAATTAAAAATGAAGCAGGTAACGAAGTAAGGATTTCGATTCCTACAATGGAGCTTCAATTGATGAATTTGGACAAACAGATTGTGATTTAATGATATTCATTCCAGGAGGGAGTTACAATTTATTTTTCAAAAAAGAATAAATAAAGGTATTTATCTCAAGGAGAAAACTTACCTCCAGTGCATTATAACCAGTGCAGATTTTTTTAATGCATTAACGTTAACGCTGTTTACTGGGTGCTCTACTGCTCCATCTCCGTTCTTTTCCTGTTGCAAACTAGAGAACAAACCAAAAAAAAAACCCTAATTGTAGCTGGGCCAGCTGCAACAACAATCAATATAATTCATCTCCATCTTCATTTAAATTTCATGAAGGATCAATATGTCGTTTTGCATCTCCATCTCCGTGCAAGCTTTCAAACTTGGCACCCACATGGCTGGCGAGTAAATAGTCACTGCACTTTTTTCTTTTGAATCAATGACTGATGGTTTTTTTTTTTTTTGCTTGCATTTGTCGATTTCTTGCTTTCATCCCATTTTTTATTTGGTGATTGCTTTTGTCCTGTTTACTTTTTCTGAATCAACAATTCAGCATAGTGCATTCTGTCTCAATTTTTTCTGATTTGCAGCAGTAAAAGAATGGAGATGGAGATGGAGAGAGCAACCAGTTAACAATGTTAATGCTGATGCGTTGAAAATATCCAAATGGCACATGCTAATTAGTGAACTGGTTACACTGGAGGTAAGTTTTGTCCTTATCTTAATACCATTAGATCACAATTTAATGATTGATAGAGTATCTATAACATAACAGAGTAACTTTAAAGTTTAGGTAGGATAGATACCAGTATCTCATTCTCATTTTTTAGGTGAAGGCCAACGCCTCAGTCAGGGGCGGATTTAGGGGGGCTAGGGGTGGCCCCGCCCCCCCTAAAATTACATATTGGACCAAATTTTTTTGGAAATTATGCTTTAGTCTCTTAGAAATTTTAATCTTTTCATTGTAGTCCCTATTTAAAAGTGTTATAAAGGGACTAAAATGAAAATATTGAAATACTTATAAGGTCAAAGCATAATTTTCTAAAATTTTGGGTCCAATTCTGTAATTTTCACCCCCTAATTTCACATAGGACTCCACTAGGTTTTATTCCCTAATTTTCGCCCCCCCTAATTTTCATTCCTGGCTCCGCCCCTGGCCTTAGCTAACTGTGCCACTTCTTGTTGACCACAACCGATAAACTTGTTTGTGCTTTTCTTTTTAACTGGTCTGGTTGCTTTTTTTTTTTTTTTTTGATAATAAAATTTTAGAAAGGGGTTGGTCTCACCTACAGGCTAAGGGCAAGGCGCTTGGAGCCTAGTCCATTGGGCATACTGGGTTAGAGAGTACACATGCCTCCATCTCTTCCCAGCGTTTTCACTGCTTCATAGACCCATAGGATGCCTCCCCCAACGCCTTGGCCAACTCCAGGATCGAACCTCCTCCCTTTAGGTGAGAAAGTCCGACCCCTTCACCAGTTGAACCCAAGGACGAGGGGTGGTCTGGTTGCTTAATGATCCTTCTCAAAGCCGTCAGATTTCGGAGAATTAGCCTAAAGTCATCTTGCCTGGGCTCTAAAGATTTTTTTTTTTTTTGATATAGTCTAAAGAATTAAGTTCCCATAACAGATTGCAATATCCACCCCCACCGCCTCCAGACAAGGAATTTTTTTTAAGAGCCCAATAACAAATTCCAATAATTTTTCTGAATTTTTTTAAGAGCCCAATAACAAATTCCAATAATTTTTCTGACCTGACCTATATAGTTCTCATAGAAAGCATAAGTGATAATGACCGTAAATATTTTTAATATAAAATATATTTATCTAATTTGATTAGATTAATAAAGTTTGTTAAATTAATTAGTATAATATGTATTTTCTAAAACACCCTTGCTATCTTTCTTAATCCTCTCATTTTCTCTCTTCCTTGATTATTATTAATGGAACATTAATATTGGTAAATTAAGAATATATTGATAAATATGAAAGTTATGTCTTATATTAAAGACATAGCCAACTCTACAAAAATGTCTTATATTAAGGATTGGAGGGAGTAACATTAACTCTTGTCTTTAATACTCCCTCTGGTCCTAATTATAGGACATATTTAACCGATTTTGGGGAAATTAAGTAAATAAGTTAAATTAGTTATTTTTACTCATTTTCCTAAAATGTCCTTATATAAATTTAAAATGATATAAATAAAAGTGAATCTACAACTTCTGTCACATACCTCTCCGACCTATAATTTTTCTTTCTACGCGCTATTTAATTGAAATAATGATCTTACTTTATATACATATATGTATGTATATATATGCATACATATAAATATATATGTACATATATATATGTGTGTGTACATATACCCACACACAAAGATATGTGTGTGTGTGTGTGTACAAACACATATATTTGACAGGCAGACACACATATATACATATATGTATACACACACACATATGTGTGCGGTGTGTGTGTGTCTATATATATTTGTAACACCCCAATTTACTGACAATTATAATAACATAAATCTCAATGATTTTAATAAATAGTTACTGAAATTCAGAGTAAACAACCTTGGGAAGTGTTACCGCCGCACTTGTACCGGGACAAGTGCAAGGCTACTTATTAACATAAATCCAACTGAAATAAAAATGTGCTTTATTCATAACAAATAAAGTAAAATAAAATAAAATAAACTGAAGGTGCTTCCTCGCTTCTCACAGCTAGCCCCAACCTCGAGCACCCGCTTCACTGAAAATCTGCTCCCCCGAAGGATCGTCGCAGCCCTAACACACAAAATTCAGCAAACGCTGGTAATCCTAATAAATACAATTTACATAACACAAATGTATTAATAAAATCAAGCATCAACAATAATACAGTAATTGCAGCAATTATCATTCGTTATCATTTTAAATTAGTTTAGACCCGGGAAACCCTGCCAGTCTACCCTGTGACCCGGGAAACCCTGCCAGTCACAATCGATCAAATTGGCCATCAAAATACTTCGTCCTAATGTGCACACCTCTTCCCAAAGTTGCTACTAGTGTCCTAGAAACCCTGCCAGACACCACTTTAGGAAGAACGGATATAATCGGTTCACATCAAATACATATCGGAGGCATAAAGCCTAATTGTGTTCATCACTTTGGGAGGTACCGTCCCAAAGCTATCCTCTCACGATTTTTAATTATTTCAACAACACACAAAATGTATTTCTCAATATATATAAATATATAAATGTTTATATTAATGAAAGCTTATAGGTTTCAATTAAAAAAAACGAAAAACAAAAAAAACAGAGAACAAAACGCACGCAAACATATAAGTATTATATAATGTATAATATTATATGGGATTATCAAAAGATAGTATGCCATGAGAGAAAAACAAAACGAAATCAGACGTGGGACCTACGTAAGGAATGGATAAAGCTGAAGCAAGGTTTTGAGAATATTGTATACTATATCTTTTAAAAAAATGGAAAGAAACGCTGGGTCTTCGGGTTGCACAACAAGAGGATTAGTTAGAATAAAAGGACTCACGAAGAGAAGGAAATCACGGAGAGCGATGAGCAGTTGTGCCAGTTTTGGATTAAACACACATATAACAATCTATTCCTATTGATCTAGGGATTAGGGTTACATGTAGTATGAATTAACCTAAGTTATATGAGAATTAGGATTACCTGAACCTAATACTTATGGGGATTAGGGTTACATATAGTATGGATTAGCCTACGCTATATGAGAATTAGGATTACCTGGTCTCCGTCTTTGCTAGCCTTCTAGAAAAAAACGCTTTGATAACAGTGCGGGAGGAGGATGCCGTAGCAGAGAAAAGAGTCGAGAGAAAAAGAGTCTAGCGTTTTCTAGGTTTAGGCGGCTAAACCTAAGTTTATAATTAACATCTAGGGTTTTAGCTATGGGCTGGGCTCTTTACTTATTGTAAATTAATAAATTAATACTACAAATATTATTAATTTCTAGATTTGATATATCATTATTATTTTATTATTTTAATCTATTATTATTATTATTTGTTGGAATGGACCTTGCCTGCCAACTATGAACCTTTATCATTTAAACCCTAATCAGATCCGATTATGTGATCTTAACTGTTTATTTATTTTTTATTTTTTTTTCAAATTATTGTTCATAGATTCTAGGAGAAACTATAGGAATCAGTTTTAGATTATTTCTCTCTATATATGTACACATATTAATTCTTTTATTATTATTATTTTAATCAGGGGTATTACAAACTACCCTCCTTAAAACAAGTTTCGTCCTCGAAACTTAATTGCGTACCTTCTTTGAATAAAAAAAACAAATATTAAATTCACAAGGCAATAATGATCATATAATTACAAATTAATTTAAAACATACAATTATCAAAATTTCAAGGAAATAAATCAACACTGATAGACAAGGAAATAACCCTTCACTACCCATCTCTCATGTTTTAAAATTTATTTATTCATCTATTATTATTATTATCATTTAATTTTTTTTTAAATTTATTTCTTTTGACCTTTGGGATCTTTGATCCCTGAGTTAGTATCAAAAGCGGAGCTAAGGAGAACCTTAGGCTCTGATACCATTTTGTAACACCCCAATTTACTGACAATTATAATAACATAAATCTCAATGATTTTAATAAATAGTTACTGAAATTCAGAGTAAACAACCTTGGGAAGTGTTCTGCGCCGCACTTGTGGGACAAGTGCAAGGCTACTTATTAACATAAATCCAATGAAATAAAAATGTGCTTTATTCATAACAAATAAAGTAAAATAAAATAAAATAAACTGAAGGTGCTTCCTCACTTCTTACAGCTAACCCCAACCTCGAGCACCCGCTTCACTGAAAATCTGCTCCCCCGAAGGATCGTCGCAGCCCATAACACACAAAATTCAGCAAACGCTGGTAATCCTAATAAATACAATTTACCTAATACAAATGTATTAATAAAATCAAGCATCAACAATAATACAGTAATTGCAGCAATTATCATTCGTTATCATTTTAAATTAGTTTAGACCCGGGAAACCCTGCCAGTCTGTTTAGTAGGAAGAGAACCAAGGTAGACCCGGGAAACCCTGCCAGTATGTTTAGTGGGAAGAGAACCATGGTAGACCCGGGAAACCCTGCCAGTCTACCCTGTGACCCGGGAAACCCTGCCAGTCACAATCGATCAAATTGGCCATCAAAATACTTCGTCCTAATGTGCACACCTCTTCCCAAAGTTGCTACTAGTGTCCCGGGAAACCCTGCCAGACACCACTTTAGGAAGAACGGATATAATCGGTTCACATCAAATACATATCGGAGGCATAAAGCCTATTGTGTTCATCACTTTGGGAGGTACCGTCCCAAAGCTATCCTCCCACGATTTTTAATTATTTCAACAACACACAAAATGTATTTCTCAATATATATAAATATATAAATATTTATATTAATGAAAGCTTATAGGTTTCAATTTAAAAAAAAAAAAGAAAAGGAAAAAAAGAGAGAGAACAAAACGCATGCAAACATATAAGTATTATATAATGTATAATATTATATGGGATTATCAAAAGATAGTATGCCATGAGAGAAAAACAAAATGAAAGCAGACGTGGGACCTATGTAAGGAATGGATAAAGCTGAAGCAAGGTTTTAAGAATATTGTATACTATATCTTTAAAAAAAGAGAGGAAAGAAACGCTGGGTCTTCGCGTTGCACAACAAGAGGATTAGTTAGAATAAAAGGACGCACGAAGAGAAGGAAATCACGGAGAGCGATGAGCAGTTGTGCTAGTTTTGGATTAAACACACATATAACAATCTATTTCTATTGATCTAGGGATTAGGGTTACATGTAGTATGAATTAACCTAAGTTATATGAGAATTAGGATTACCTGAACCTAATACTTATGGGGATTAGGGTTACATATAGTATGGATTAGCCTACGCTATATGGGAATTAGGATTACCTGGTCTCCGTCTTTGCTAGCCTTCTAGAAAAAAAAACGCTTTGATAAGAGTGCGGGAGGAAGATGCCGTAGCAGAGAAAAGAGTCGAGAGAAAAAGAGTCTAGCGTTTTCTAGGTTTAGGCGGCTAAACCTAAGTTTATAATTAACATCTAGGGTTTTAGCTATGGGCTGGGCTCTTTACTTATTGTAAATTAATAAATTAATACTACAAATATTATTAATTTCTAGATTTGATATATCATTATTATTTTATTATTTTAATCTATTATTATTATTATTTGTTGGAATGGGCCTTGCCTGCCAACTATGAACCTTTATCATTTAAACCCTAATCTGTTATGTGACCTAGTCTAATCAGATCCGATTATGTGATCTTAAATGTTTATTATTATTTTTTTTCAAATTATTGTTCCTAGATTCTAGGAGAAACTAAAGGAATCAGTTTTAGATTATTTCCCTCTATATATGTACACGTATTAATTCTTTTATTATTATTATTTTAATCAGGGGTATTACAATATTTGTGTGTAGAGACACACACACACACATACATATATGTACACACACATGTGTGTGTGTTTATATATATTTGTGTGTAGAGACACACACACACACATACATATATGTACACACACACATGTGTGTGTCTATATATATTTAGCGCGCACACCTAAAAGTTTTATTGACTAGAGTCTACGCATCCACATATATATATACTCACCAAAAATCAAATGCACTTGAGAGAATAAAATAGTGGTATTTTAGAAAGAAATTAATAAAAGTTAGAATGTTGTCCTATAATTAGGACTAAAACCAACTTCCAAATATTGTCCAAAAATTAGGACAGAATGGAGTATAAGATATACTTAAATTAATTTATATCTATTAAATAAATAAATTAAATTAGTTATTTGCTTAAAATATATGTTAGTTTTTTAAAAATAGCCTTTTAAGTCATTTGTATTGAAAAAAGCTATTGATACAAACTCCTTGCAATAAAAAAAAAAAGTATAAGGAGAAATAGGGGTGGGCATGGGCAGGGCTGGGCAGGGCGAGACCCCAGCCCGATGCCCAGCCCGAAGAATGAATGAGCTGCATTTTGCAGCCCGATGCCCCGCCCTGCCCAAGAAAAGCCCTAACCATTTTCGGGCTGGGCAAAAGCGGGTTGGGCAGGGCGGGCTTTCCCTGCCCAAGTAGTGACACATTGCCATTTTCCATAAAGATTCTAATTCACACTTCATAGAATTTCAAAGCTTTGGAGATACATGAAGTATAATATAATATATTTAGACATAATAATATAATATTTTAAAATAAAATAATATATATAGAATAATATTTATTTACATATATTTAATTTTCCGGGAAGGGCCAAAGGGCAAGACCCCCTGCCCAATGCCCAGCCCAGTTATTGGCCCAGCCCAAAACTGCCCAAATTTTTTTTGGGCCACTTTTTTAGGGCTGGGTTGGGCAATTTTTTCTCGGGCTTGGGCGGGCGTACTGGGCATCTGGGCACCATGCTCACCCCTAAGGAAAAAAATGATAAATATGGAGAACAAAGTAGATTGAATCATTATCATTAAGACCAATTTCAATCTCAGCTATCTCTTATATTAAGTGGAGGTGGTGTAATATAAAAATAGATTTTTATTTGTTTAACTTTCCCCAAAATTTTATTTTGATTTCTTAATTTTATAAAATATTGTTTTAGCCCTTTAACTCTAACAATATTAATTCCATTAATAAAAAATAGTGTTAATATAGTCTTTACAGTTTACTCTCATTTTTGTTTTAGTTCTTATCATTTCAAACAATAAACTTTAGTCTATAATTTATTTTTTAATTAAAATATAGAGAATAGCATTTTTGATGAAAAAGAGCTAACTATAAGTGTCAAACATTGCATTAACCCGAAAAAATATTTACATCAAAATTTAGATTTGACAACATTTACAAAGACTAACATATTAAATATAATTTTTTTTTCAAATGATAATAATTGTAATAAAATCATTGTCGGGTAATAGTTGTGCTGAGTTAAAGTATAAAAAAGTCAGTTTATGCCAATGGTTTTATTGCCTAATAACATGAGAACTTCTTGTAGATCCCTTATGCTATTAGTACGTGTTCTTTTAATTAAATAAAAGACACTTCATAAAAAATTAAGGTCAAAGTCAAAATTTTATACGAGGTTTATGTTGAAGGGTTTTTTGGGCCATGAATTACTGAAGAAGGTTAAAGTGTAAATTTAATAAAAGATTCTTTTTCTGGTTCTAATTATAAGATTAAGTTGATTTTTTTGGAAAAATTGAAGAAACAAATTAAATTACTTTAGAGTATTTTTATTTTTTTTCATAACTAATTAGTTTGGTTAATAAACTAATATATAATATGATTAAATAACTTATTTAGTCCTTAATTTTTTTTAAAAAAGTCACTTATTTTTATAATTAGGATCGCAGTTACTATAATTATTTCCTAAACTTGGTATCATAGCATCGCTGGAACGCCTCTCTGGAGTAAGTTATTCAACGCCACCCTCAAACGGGACGAATATTCTCAAACTGACGAGACGACATGGAAAATTGAGAGAAACAGAAGCCATAAAGACGACAATTGACTTTTTCTCAACGCTCTTGAAAATGTTCAGCAAGCATTCCCACTCGGAACCGGCTCGTCGTCGGTGGATATACATGCTGCTGTAATGATTGGTAATCTTCGAACCCGATTCTAGTTTCACGCTTCTTCATGGCTCACCACCAGCTCATCGATTCGCTCACCTCCCACATCTCTTTCTACAATTCCCAATCCCGTCCTTCGAATCCCAACCCTAACCCCAGGTCTGCAATTTTGAAATGGTTCTCATCTCTCTCCGTTCAGCAGCGCGTAGCTCATCTCACCATTGTCGATTCGAAGTTCGTTCAGGTTCTGATTCAAATGTTGTGCAAGTTACGATCTCAGGGTCATTGCTCCTTCATTATTCTTCCGGATCTTCCCTCGCGGGATCAGTTACCCAGCCTCTGCTGCAAGAAGTCTCGTGGGCTTTTGTCACGTGTGGCCGAGTCGAACGAGTCAGAGAGGTGGGTTTTTGAGTCCATTCGGTTATTTGGGTCGAGGGAAGGGGAAAATATAGAAGCTTGCTCTTGTTCAGTGAAGGGACTTGATGCAATGACTGTGACGGAGGGCTTCGTTGAGAATGTGTATCGGATGGTGGAAGCAATGGATAGAATTTCAAATGGGGGTTTTTTGAGAGGTGAAATGAATGAATTTGGAGCTGATTGGGTGGAACTAGAATGGTTAAAATCAAAAGGGTATTATAGTATTCAGGCCTTTGTGGTGAATAGGCTTGAGGTTTCCTTGGGGCTGGCTTGGTTGAGCTGCAACAACAATGGAAGAAAGAGAGGGGTGAAATTGAAAGAAAGGCTAATTGGGGCAGGGGTTTCAACTAATGTGTATTGGAGGATTAAGGGTTGCGTGGACTGGTGGGGGAGTCTGGACGCTGCAACAAGGAAGAAGGTCCTGACGACTATCATGGGGAAAGCGGCCAAAAATTTGGTATTGATTGGGATTCTCTTTAATTATCGTTTATTTGATACTTGTGCTTGTTGGATTATAAATGCTTTGTACTTAGCTAGCCAACAGTTCCAATTGACAACGTAGTAGGGTTATGGTAAATTATTTAGAAGGGTGGGTCTGACATCATCATTTGATTATCACGTTTTGGGTTGAATTTATATGTATGGATAATATCTATCACATCTAATATCCGCTTTAATTGACTCGCCCAACTTGTCCAATTTAGCCCTCTGGAAGGTGGGAGCTCAATTATGGTGGACTCTGCGTCAGTAAACATATTTGAGAAAATTATACTTGAATCTGAGTCAAGAGTATCCTGAAAATTATTGAGATTTGACAAGAGTAAAAATGTATGAAAGCCATTTTGCTAATTTCCTAATCTTGAAAGGAAACAAAAAATTTAAAAAGTTTGTGTGGTACTTTATAACATTAACTAACTGAGGATTCAAATTAAATGCACATTGAACAAAGCTTGGTTTAATTGATTCCTATTTTATCTGCCCGGGTGCCTTGTGTTATAAGCTTGATTGAAAATATCATGAACAAAGACGCCTATGTTTATATTATGTATAAGCATTGGAATCCCCTAGCAACAGGGACTCTGTTATATGAAGGCGTTCCTTGTTCACAATGACTTTATAACACCTGGGACTTTCTTTTGCAAGTTTGTAGATAGGCCTTATCCAATCCCCTTGCTGACTTTTGATTTACAAGTTTTCAGATTTATGAGGTTTTCAAATTGGCAAATGATGCTTTGGAGGATGACATATGGCTGTACAGTACAGGAGTTGGACAATCACTGCCATACAACTATTCTGCATCAGCTGAAAGGATGATTCGTATATTTCCTGATGATTTAGAATTTGGAAAAAGCATCAGGCCACCCACATTTTCTAGGAGACCTGCTTCTTTAGACAGAGCCTTTAATTCATTATTAGTGCTTCAGGATCTTAATAAAATGATGTCATTGTGTTGTAATAGTGATTATGATATAGAAAAGCTATTTTTTAGTTCCTTAGGTTCTGTCTGCACCATATCTGATTGTATAATAAGAAAGTTGCGAGGGTTTCTGATGTTTATTTCAATTGACTCTACAAGACTTGAACTTTTAGGAGAGGAACCTGACAAGTCTTCATCAAGTATAGCTAAAGAAAAGCTCAGTAATTGTGGCCATAAAAAGAAAGGTCGGGTGCGCAATTCTAAAAAGCTAAACCCTGTGCCAAAATCACGTGTGAATGATATTTCACATAAAGTTCCTCCCAAGGTATTTATTCCCATTTAAAAAGGTGGCTGTAACCCGGCTATTATAGCCATACTGCCTGTTTGAATTGTAACTTGTTCCCTAAATGTTATTCTAGGTTGGCGTTGGTGTAGTGGAGAATCAACAGAAGACTGATTCAATAGGATCCATGCAACGTTCCGATGTATCTCTGGGAAAGGATGTTTCTAGGGGAAGCTCATCCTCAACTGCTGAAATGGTTGTGATTTAATTTTTTCTTCTTAAGTTTAAATCTTATTTCTAGCTAGTGATTAAAATGTTTTATAACGTGTTATCAGGACCAGAATCAACAATGGAATGTTGGGCAACGTCGAACTACTTCAAGAAGAAGAAAAGAGAAAAATAAAAGTAGAAAGTCCCTTGTTGACTGTCAAGTTGGAGATTCTCAAAATTCAATTAGAGTTCCTGCCTCTTCACCTGTTTTTTCTGAAGTTGAGGTGGCAATCCCTGATAGCTTTTGCAATACTTCAACTGTTGAGAATATTGAAATGGAATGTGCAAGTGGCACTGCCATTTGTGATGTGGATTCAAGCTTCGCTGATTCGCATAATGGACCTAAAAGTGAGGACAACTCTACCCAACAAGTTCAAGATTATGTTGAAAATGTTTCTGAACGTTGCAATAGTGTAGGGGCTCAGCCTTGTCAATTGTTAGATAAAAAGGAAATTTCATCTTGTATATTAGATAATTCAACTTGTGATGGAGATTCTAATGTTAAAACTCCATCCGTACCTGCGTTGAAGCTTGGTGGACTCTTCTGCAATGAAGACACCAGTCCTTTGAATTCCTCGTATCTTGCTGAATCAGATTTTAAGCCAAATTTTCTAAACAAACCGGTTAGAGAGGCTCATTTTAAAGAACATCTCTTTTTGAAGGAGCAAAATAGAGGCTGCCTATTTGAAAGTCGAAAATCAGTTTTTTCAAAATATCGTCCATATGAGTGGCCTGGTGTGCCTTCTATATATTTTCCTTCAATTAATTCACACCTCCCTCCTGCTACTGATAGATTGCATCTGGATGTTGGACGCAATTGGCATAATCACTTTTGCCACTCTTTCGTTCCAACATTTCAGCAGGCAAGAAATACTCCTATTGATGGTGGATGCAACCCAATTATCTCTCATCCTAGTCCTATGAGTTTAGATTGGCCTCCAGCTTTTCGAAGTGGCATGACACCAACATGTAATTATGACTCTGGATTCATGCCTGGGTGGCACTCTACACTTTCAAATAGCTTGGCTTCTCACGGTGTGCCGGTTAATGCAACATCTCCTGATGAAGGAAGAAAATATCATGGAGACTTAATGGACTTACCTGATTTGCTGAATGCACAGGAGCTAGCAGATGAACATGACAATCACTGGTTATCAGAGGAAGAGTATGAGGTTCATGCGGTTCCTGGTATAGACTATAATCAATACTTTGGTGGTGGCATAATGTACTGGGATCCTTCTGATCGTCCAGGAACAGGTTTCTCCCGAGCTCCATCTCTCAGCTCAGATGATAGTGTTTGGGCTTGGCGTGAGGCTGATGCCAATAGGGCTGTGGATGACATAATTGCTTTCTCATCTTCATATAGTACAAATGGTTTGACTTCACCTACTGCTACTTCATTGTGTTCACCATTTGATCCAATGGGAACTGCACCCCAGACTGTTGGATATGTGGTGTCAGGTAATGAAGTACCTGGAAAGGTGTTGCATTCTTCATCAGGTACAGATGCAACAATGGAGGAAGATACCTCTGGGTCTCTTAGTAATAATTTACCTTGTGAAGTTGAAGGGAAGACTGGCGATTCACATCCATACCCCATTCTAAGGCCAATCATTATTCCTAATTTGTCGAGGGAAAAATCAAGATCTGACTTTATGCGAAGTGTAGATCATAAAAGTCCATGTGTTCCACGTACAAGGCGGGATCAGCGTTGCATAAAGCGGCCACCATCACCTGTAGTGCTCTCTGTGCCACGGGCTCCGTGTCCACCCCCACCTTCTCCTGTGAGTGCTTCTAGGAAACAAAGGGGGTTTCCAACAGTTAGATCTGGCAGTTCCAGTCCAAGGCACTGGAGTGTAAGAGGTTGGTATCATGATGGAAGTAATTTTGAGGAAGCTTGTTTAAGAATGGATGGTGCTGAAGTTGTGTTGCCTTCTTGGAGAAGTAATAATCTTGCAGTGCGACCTAAGATCCAGCCTTTACCTGCTGCCTTGCTTCAAGATCGCTTGATTGCAATGACACAAATAGCACTTGATCAGGAACATGTAAAGTTTTCTAGACGCTGTTGTATTTTATTGATATGTGCCAGTGCTCATTACTTAATTTTAATCATACAGCCGGATGTTGCCTTTCCCCTGCAACCACCTGATTCTCAGAGCTGTCCTACGAGGAGTGCATCTTTGGCATTAATGCATAGCCTCCTTCATGATGAGATTGACTCTTTCTGTAAACAGGTATATAATTTAGTTTGCCTGACCCTTTTCTGTCTGATATTTCAGTCTTCTGAATAGTAGTTACAATATTTTAGAAACTGAACAGTCAATGAATCAGACAAGGAATGGTACCATTTTATATTTTTGTTGGTCCAATTGTGGTCCGACTGCAGAACTTTATTAGTATTACCAAGTTTTATAATGAAGAGTAAACTAGGATATATTATGTACACCCAAGAAGCCCAAGGTTTTAGTCATTTGGTTGCTCTTTTTTAATAGTTTTTCGGGAGTAAATGACATGACAAATTAACAGGGAGCGGAATGCAATTTAATTGTAAAATAAAGGCTGTATGGGCCATACTGTGTCGATTTAATTTGGTATCAGTTTGATACGAGCTTTTAACTCATTCCACACTGTTCGAACTTTTAAGATTTAATATTCAAAACCAATGGAAAAAAGGATGTTCATGAATGTGGATTGGATTGGGTTGGGTCGACCCTGTTTAAATCCACAATCTGACGTGTAAATGGTGGGTTGAAGGAATTTTAGGCCGCCTCAATGAGCATGCTTTGACTGAACTGTATTGGGCAAACTGATTGGCTCAAAACTGTATGGTGTACACTATCTTTCATCAAAACAGGTATTACTCGTTTGAGAATGGTTATAGGATTGTTGCTTGGCTGGTTCCCATTTCATCTAGTTGATCTATCAAGTTGGGTTCTTGTCCTTTATATTTCTGATCTATAGTAGAAAGCTATATGTCTTCATTTAGCCCCACAGGATAAAAATTCTACCAATGTTATGATTTGCCCTGGCTATATTATAAAGTATCTGAGCAGGGGAGTAAGTGAAATATATTTTGTGAGAGAGGATGTGTAACTGGCCCGGACTGGAAGGTTAAGAGATATGTGGCTTTTGGTAGGATATTCTGTAAGAAGCATGTCGGCTTCAATAAAAAGAGGTTTTAGGTGGAGAATATGTATAGAATTTTAGAGATATCTAGCATTTAGAATAGCTTAAGAGTGTTTTTCTATTTCTGCATTAGTTTCTGTTTTTGTGTAAAGGCAATTCTGCCTATTTCTTTGGGGATTTAGTTCCATTAATCCCAGTTTTCCCATATACTTTTTAGTGTATTTTTTTGGGTTTCATCATGTTACTCGACATTCATTCTTTGCATATATGATGCAACCCAAGGTTGCTGCAGAGAATATGTCTAAAAAACCATACATCAATTGGGCTGTCAAGAGAGTTACCCGGTCTCTACAAGTTCTATGGCCCAGGTCCAGGACACACATATTTGGTTCTAACGCAGCTGGTATGGCCCTTCCAACAAGTGATGTTGATCTTGTGGTTTGTCTTCCTCCTGTGAGAAACCTGGTAATTTTTCCTCTTTTCTTCTGTTGTGGCATCCATGCTTTTATTCTGGTGGAGTAACTCCCTTTTCTTTTAAATATAATGGTTTAGGAGCCAATAAAAGAAGCTGGAATACTTGAAGGCCGTAATGGTATCAAAGAAACTTGTCTTCAGGTATATTGGCGATAAACTATGGCATGCCGCTCTGACACCTTATGTACCCACTGTATAACATCTATGGTAACTTCGAGTATTATTGGATTTTCGCTGTAATTAGAATGAAAGATTATGAGGGAAGTGCTCTAATACTTGTCATCTCATTGCTTGATTTCTCGGCCACAAGGAAAACTGGTTTTAAAATTGAGCAAGAAATGGAAACTACATTAAGTGAGGGAAGACAAAAATCGTGGGAGCCTGTACATATTCTTAGGAATTTTATTTATAACTACTCAGCTGTTGCCAAAAAGAATAAAACGTCACTCTGGCCAATTACTTAGGACTTTGATCCTTTCTGCTCTGATGTCATAATTAAACTAAATTTACACATTAGGTGTGGTGGGTCTTTATTTCTTTCATGTTTGAGTCTCAAGCACATTTGCTCAACGGCCTGCTCCTACTTAGCATTTTAAGCCTTTGGGAAGAAGTAGTTCTTGGCGGTGTATATATACACAATTCTCTGTAACAAAAAGTTGTCTTCAAAGAAAAAATGGGTCTATGGAATGGAGGATGTGAAACTAAATCCTATTGCAAGAGATGGCTGCCCTAAATAATTTGACATTAGAATACTTGGTTTTCTGTATAATTGATCACACACATTGTATGCCTTTTTCATACCATAATCATTTATTTCTTTCAGTCTACTTCATGGTTGCTTTTGATCAAACATTTGATGAGGTTTAGGAGTTTATTGTGATGTACTTTGATAGTTTTCCTGTTTTGCCCTTTACTTAATGGTATGATTAGAAGGACATCCAAGCCAATTTTCTGTACTTTATCATCTTTTTCCTGTTAATGCAGTTATTTTGATTTTTTTTGAACATGTCACAAAGTTGACCCTCAACTTTGTTGCTTTGCCAGCATGCAGCTAGGTATCTTGCCAATCAGGATTGGGTAAAAAATGATTCTCTGAAGACAGTGGAGAACACGGCTGTAACATCTCTTAAATTGTTCTTTTTTGTTTCTGTTTGAATTCTTTATATAATCTGATCTTATCTCTAATATGCTCTCATTCTGTTCCCTTTTGTTTTAGATACCCATTATTATGCTTGTGGTGGAGGTTCCATACGATGCTATCACCTCTTCTGCTCCTATTTTACAATCTCCAAAAGGGAAGTCGTCTTGTACAGATGGTGAAAATGGCAATGTTGTTTATTCTGATATGGTTCATTCCGATTCAGCAGTGCTAAAATGCTCCCCAATAAATAGTGGCACCGCAAAGGATTCCAAATCAGTACATCTTGACATCAGCTTCAAGACCCCATCACATACGGGACTCCAAACTTCTGAACTGGTAATTTCTTTTGATTATGGAACTTTGACTGTCTTTGTGATTGGCCAAAAAGGAAAAGTGGATTTACCTGATTGCCTTGATTGTGGATATTAATTATTCCCTCCATCTTATATCCAAGAGAAATTAAAAAGCATTCTGAAGCTTTGATATGATTAAATAACTGTAAGATGCTAGATATCCTGTTTGTTCTGATAAAAAAAACTTACAAGAGTTACTTCAGAAAATTTACAAAGGGTGGATGGAGAGAAAAGCTATAAGAAGTGAAAATTGAATTTGATATCTATAATTATTGTTAGAGCAAACCATTTTTTTATGGAAAAAATGGGAAGGCAAATGGAAACCTGATAGTCTGATCAATAAGAAAATTGAAGTAACCAAAAAAAGAATGGGAAATATTTTTGTTGGAAATGGAGAAGGCTGTTGACTGTTGTTTTGGTGGGAGGAGAGGGGTATGATCTATGTTGTTAGGACGAGAGATGTTAGGATGCATAGAGAAAGGCAAAATGTTTGGCAGTGGATGTGGGGACCACCACTAACATAAGGAGGGAGGAAAATGGGCTTTCTTACGTCCACACATTTATGAAAAACCCAGGGGCGAACCTAATTGTCTTTAGGGTGGCAAATTAATCTTTTTTTTGTTTTTTGTTTTTTTGTTTTTTGTTTTTCATAATTAATGTGATTTAATTGCTAATTTCACGACGACCTGTGACTAACGTTCTTTGGTCGTGGGTTGTTTGATTTCAGTTTGTTAGTTTTGCCGTCCAGGAAGCAGCAATCCTATCTCTTGTAACTGTTAATCCATTGATGTCTGCGTTGGTTTTGATTGACCAATATTGCATTATACTGTTGCCTATAGGTTAAGGGTCTGACAGAACAATTTCCTGCTGTTACACCTCTTGCTTTGGTGCTAAAACAGTTCTTGGCAGATCGAAGCCTTGACCAGTCCTATTCTGGCGGCTTAAGTTCCTACTGTTTGGTATGCATTCTTAATATTTTCACATGAAATCTTCTTAGAGGCCTCTTGGTTCAAAAGTAACACTGATGGGATTTACATATTCCGACAAATTTACATGTTTACTTCTTTATATCCTTCTATCAAATTATCCAACACAGTTTAACTAGCAATTTTTTTATAGACTCAATCATGTGAAGCTAAGTTGTAAAAACAATATACTTGTCATGTTTTAATTGAGTATTAAGTAACATAATAATAGGGATAAGCAACTGCATGCAAGATTTTTTCCCATTTGTTGTCCAAAATTTGATGGACTTCTGTAAAATATCTTCATTTAGTATTCAAGGAAGCTGACTTCTCATCTTTTGGATGTTCATTACTATATAAATTTTCTTATTTGTGAAAAATGGTGCATAAGCTGGATTTCTATTATAGGTGTTACTAATTATACGCTTTCTTCAACATGAGCACCATCTGGGCCGGCAGATTGACCAAGTAAGATTTGGTCTACAATCCAAATTTGTTCTTGTTGTAATATCTTTCTGCTGATGCTAAATGTGGATTTTACTTTGTTCCTAACCAAATATTAATGCTTATCATAATTATTTCTTGTTAATGACGAGATTGTGCTTAATATAGGAGCTGGCACAGTTGAATGTAATTCATTCTCCTTTTATTTGATAGAATGTTTTCTTTCTTAATTAACATATGATGTGTGAGACTTCCTTTTATATGCTATTTTATTCTGGGAGCGTCTTGTTCTGGTATTTTCACCCATTAAAAAACTAATGCTTGGAAACCAATTTGCTTGGTTATTAACTAGTTATGGAAAATGGGGTAGTAGTTGAATCTTATTGGGATGGGTATTATGCAATCATGCATGCATTGACATATAAGTAATCACAAAAGTACATTGATATAAAGACAAGTACTAATGCACGCTTGTGATTTAAACATACATATGGAAGGTCTGTTCCGATTTGAAAGTGAAATGAAATACACTTTCATGTCTGGCACCTTTACACAATTGGTTTCTTAAAGAAGCTGAAATAATAATAAGATCAGAAGTTCTTAAATGTCAGGGAAAATATCTTCATGTGAAAGATAATTATGACATAACACGTGAAGCTTCAAAATAGCTATATAAGTTATTATACAGACATTCATGCTTGCTGAAGCTCCATTGGAATTTCATCATGACTTGGGAAAGGCATTTATATTTTAGTGGTTTTGGTAAACCATGGAAGCTTCATTTGACCTCCCTATATGACCAGGGACGATGAAATATAAGCAAAATTAAAGGATGGCTTTTAGATGCAATAAATTTAAATTCTTTCCTAATGAAGGGTTTTTCCAATAATTATTGATTGCTGTGATGGTTACTTATACATAAACTTATTATTGTGATTTTGTTATTTGTAGAATCTGTTATTAATCCCACAATTATAGGGATTAACTAAACCTAGAGATTATAGGAGATTATTGTTATATTGTTAAGATATCGTTTTTCAAATTTCAAATCTAGATCTAACTAACAGATCAGATTCTCTATGTTGCCTATAAATGTAATCGCTCACTTACTTGAATATACAACAATAATTATTCTCTCATCTGATTCTCTTCATGGTATCAGAGCAGTTAGAAGAGATTAATTGATTATTGTCAATCCAGACGTTGCCCACTGCATCGTCTTCAAAATCTGAGACATTGCCCACTGCAGCGTTCTCAGAGCCATCCGAACGTTACCCACTGTAACGTCGTCAAAATCCGTCACCCAGTCTCGTCCGACTGGTCAGTCACCCAGTTTCGTCCGACTGGTTCGTCACCCAGTCTCGTCCGACTAGGTGTCATCCTAACTCAGAGTCTACAACGTCCTTCCGCTGCAGTTCCGAGACTCGTCCGATGCTATAGTCAAGTTCGACGCCGCTCTCCCTGTACGACGCCGATAGTCCTCTGGTGTCGTCGTCCTCAGATACGTCCGTCGTCCTCAGACTCGTCATCCTCTCTCTGGTCATCGACTGTCTCTCTGGTCGTCGACTGGTCTCATTTGTCGCAAGGTGCTGTCGGGTTCCCTTTCTCTATCGGGTAAGGTGCTGTCGGGTTCCCTTTCTCCATCGGGTATTATCTTCACTGTGCTCTTTTTTTTTGGGTTTCACTGTGCTATTACTTTGGGCCTGCTACTGTGTTTTCCTCGGCCCATACCATACGCTGCACTCCCATTATAAATTTGAAGCACTTTCTTATTACCTGACCAATATGTCTTCAAAGTCTGATGCCTCATCCTCTGTGCCACGATCTGGGACTAGTGACATCTCTACTGTTCTTATTGTTTCTGAGAAATTTACCAGTGACAATTATCGAGAATGGTCTCAATCCATGATTCTTGCTTCAGATGGAAGAGACAGACTTGAATATATTAATGGGGAAGCTGAAATGCCTCAAAAATCAGAAACCC
This sequence comes from Acacia pycnantha, assembly GCA_025563575.1. Lineage (NCBI taxonomy): Eukaryota > Viridiplantae > Streptophyta > Magnoliopsida > Fabales > Fabaceae > Acacia > Acacia pycnantha. The sequence goes on from JAMWYP010000053.1 coordinate 2,940,047, forward strand.
AAGCATTTCGAAAATGGAAGTCAGAAAATGCTTTGGTTTCCTCTTGGCTGATTAATGCTATGTCCTCCTCACTCAAGAAGAGTTTCATGTATCTTCCATCAGCTCGCGAGATTTGGGAGGCTCTCCGTGAGACATATAGTACTGTAGGGAATCGCTCTCGCATATTTGACGTTAAGAAGAAATTGTGGCTCCTGAAATAGGACCACATGTCCCTCGATGATTATTATCTAGAAAAATCAGCTCTATGGCAAGAGTTTGATGCCCTAACTAATAAAACTCATCATTGTGGGGCTGATGCTAAAGAAGACCGCAAAGAGAAAGAAGAGGAAAGAGTCTATGAGTTGCTGGCCGGTCTTAATGTGATCTATGATGATGTGCGGGCACGGATTCTCAGTCAAGAGCCCTTGCCTACTGTGCGTGAAGTCTATACCACTTTGCGCGATGAAGAGGATAGGCGCAAATCAATGCTTCAGAATTAGAATAATTCCGCTGCTACTCATGTACCTTCTGAAGCTTCAGCACTTGTGGTTCGATCCATGGAATCCAAAGGTTCTAAAGGACGACCATCTTGTGATCATTGTAAGAAACCAGGGCACACCAAAGACACTTGCTGGGACCTTCATGGTAAACCTGCTAACTGGAAGCCAAAGAAAGGAAGAGGAAAAGGTTATGTAGCTGAAGTCTCCAAAGAACCATCCCAGAATGACCAGCTAAGCAAAATCATGGAAATGCTAGTCACACTACAGACTACAAAACAACCAACTGCCACAATATCAGGAGAGGTAATTTTTTCCAAGTCTTAGCTGTAATTAAAGGTCGGTGTATAGGGGATTGTTGGATTATTGACTCTGGTGCCTCAGATCATATGACTGACAATAAAGCTCTTTTCTCCTCCTATACACCCATCACCAATGGAGTAACTGTGCGAATTGCCGATGACTCTCGGTCTATAGTGACTGGAATTGGTTCTATCAAAATCTCTGCTACACTTACTCTTCACTCTGTATTGCATGTTCCAAAATTGAAGTGTAATTTGTTGTCAGTAAGTCAATTAGCTAATGATGAACGGTGTCAAGCTAACTTCTTTGCTACTTACTGTATTTTTCAGGATCTGCTGACGGGGATGATGATTGGGAGTGCTAAAGAGCTTGATGGTCTCTATTACCTTGATGAAAGTGATAGTCGTAGGATTAAATCTTGCAATAAAGTGTCTCTCCCTAGGAGTAGTGACTTAGAGTTATGGCACAAACGTTTAGGTCATCCAAATTTCAATTACATGTATCAGATGTTTCCATCTCTTGTTTCCAATAAAATTGCTTCTGATTTTCAATGTGATTGATGTGAAAAGGCTAAACACCATCGTACTTCATTTCCAAAAATTCCGTACCATGCATCAAAACCTTTTTCCATAATTCACAGCGATTTATGGGGACCATCCCGCACACCAAACCGATCAAAATCCAAATGGTTCATCACTTTCATTGATGACCATACGCGTGTCAGTTGGGTTTACCTGTTGAAAGATAAAACCGAGGTGTATCAAACCTTCCTCAACTTCCACAGTATGATCCGAACCCAGTTCCAAACCCAAATCCAGATCCTACACAGTGATAATGGGACTGAATACTTCAATCAGTCGCTATCTACCTTCCTATCTGAAAATGGCATTGTTCACAAAAGCACGTGTCCCAATACACCCCAGCAAAATGGCATTGCCGAACGAAAGAATCGTCATATTCTCGAAACTGCAAGAGCCATCATGTTTAGTAGTAATGTTCCTAAATATCATTGGGACGATGCTATTCTTACTGCTACATTCCTCATTAACCGAATGCCGAGCCGACCACTATCTTACAAAACACCACTAGAACTCTTGCATCAATACTATAACCTCCCATACCTTGAGAACACTCTACCACTTAGAGTGTTTGGTTGCACATCCTATGTTCACCTCCATCATACCAACAAACTTGACCCTAGAACCATTCGTTGTGTTTTTCTTGGCTACTCAAATTCCCAAAAAGGATACAAGTGTTATGACCTGGTTTCCAAACGTTTGTTCATTACCTGTGATGTCACCTTTCATGAAACTACTCTGTATTATTCCTTGTCTGCAATTCAGGGGGAGAGTAATGGTGAATTCCAGACACCAAAAGATGACCAAACAGTTACAATCTATACACCTCCAATCTATACACCTATCCATACAAAACCAGATACCTCTGATAATCCTGATAATGTGCCAAGTCCAGGGGGAGACACAAACAAGTGGGGTAAGACCTACGTACGAAGAAATAAAAAGGGTAATGAGTCACAAGCTATTAGCACTCACCAGGAGTCAGAACCAGAGGCAGGTCCGGGAGAACCAGTGGTAACAAAGACACCTGACCCTGATCTTCCCATCGCAGTACGGAAAAATCCCAGATCATGCACTCGACATCCTATTGAGCGGTTTGTATCCTATAAGGCCCTTTCATCTAAATATAGGGCGTTTGTTTCTCACCTTGATAGCATAAGAGTACCAGACACTATTGATGAGGCCATGACTATACCTGAGTGGAGGCAAGCTGTCTTGGAAGAGATAGAGGCACTCAAAAGAAATAAGACATGGGATATAGTAGATCTACCTCTAGGAAAGAAGCCTGTTGGATGCAAATGGGTATTCACCCCAAAATATAGAGCAGATGGGACACTCGAGAAATACAAAGCTAGATTGGTTGCGAAAGGTTTCACTCAAATATATGGGGAGGATTACACTGAAACGTTTGCTCCGGTAGCCAAGTTGAATACCATTAGAATCCTCTTATCTATTGCAGTAAATTTAGACTGGGATTTGCACCAGCTCGATGTAAAGAATGCCTTCCTCAATGGAGACCTCAAGGAAGAAGTGTACATGAAGTTACCTCCAGGGTTCCCAGGAAAAAAGGCTAACCAAGTCTGCAAGCTAAAGAGATCATTATATGGGTTGAAACAATCTCCACGTGCCTGGTTTGATAGATTCACTCGAGTTCTGAAGAGACACAGGTATACTCAGGGGCAGAGTGACCACACTTTGTTCGTCAAACATCACAAGGGTAAGATGGCTGTGTTAGCCGTGTATGTTGATGATATAATTCTTACTGGAGATGACGAGGTAGAAATTAATCAAATCAAGACAGCCTTAGCACGAGAATTCCAAATCAAGGATCTTGGAGAAATGAAGTACTTTCTTGGGATGGAAGTAGCTCGATCCAAGAGAGGAATCTATATCTCCCAAAGGAAGTATGTACTAGACCTCCTAAAGGAAACAAGAATGACAGGTTGCAGACCCAGTGACACACCTATACAGGTTAATAAAGTAGATGAAGAAACAGATCTCAGTAAAACGGTGGACATAGGGAACTATCAACGGATGGTAGGCAAACTAATATACCTGTCCCATACCAGACCCGACATTGGATTTGCAGTAAGTGTTGTCAGCCAGCATTCGCATGATCCTAAACAGAAACATTTAAATGAAGTCTACAGGATCCTTCGTTATTTGAAGGGATCTCCGGGACGTGGTTTGCTATTTAAGAAAACTGACAAACGAAATGTAGAGTCACATGTGATGCTGATTGGGCGGGCGATCAAGATGACAGGAAATCGACATCTGGGTATTGTACATATGTGTGGGGTAACTTGGTCACATGGAGAAGTAAAAAGCAGAGTGTAGTTGCAAGAAGCAGTGCTGAAGCTGAATACAGAGCTGTAGCACTGGGAATTTGTGAAGGCATATGGATAAAGCGTGTTCTAGAAGACTTGAGGAAATGCATAAATCTACCAATCAAGGTCTATTGTGATAACATGGCTGCAATTAACATTGCTCATAACCCGGTTCAACATGACAGAACCAAGCATGTTGAGATAGACAGACATTTTATAAGGGAAAAAGTCGATGAGGGTGTCATTGATCTAAGGTATATACCTTCAAAAGAACAGAATGCAGACATCCTCACCAAAGGATTGCCCAAGGACAGATCTGAGTATCTAATTGGTAAGTTGAACTTGATTGACATCTACAGTTCAACTTGAGGGGGAGTGTAGAATCTGTTATTAATCCCACAATTATAGGGATTAACTAAACCTAGAGATTATAGGAGATTATTGTTATATTGTTAAGATATCGTTTTTCAAATTTCAAATCTAGATCTAACTAACAGATCAGATTCTCTATGTTGCCTATAAATGTAATCGCTCACTTACTTGAATATACAACAATAATTATTCTCTCATCTGATTCTCTTCATTATTATTTTTCTTTCCTACATAATCTAGCTACTATGTATCTCAATATTTCAGTGTTAGTGAGTGACTGGGATTGATTTCAATGCTTTGTTTAAATTAAGAATGGAGAGTAATATTCACAGATATTTAATATTTGAATCACTTGCAAGTGTTAGGCTCACATGATAACTGATAGTACAATTTCTCATTCTCTTGCAAGGGACAAGTTTCTTCTTGACTAGTCAATTTGGAACTTTAATGCTCCATTTAAAATCAGATCCTTGGTCAGCAATAATTGAAAGTAGAAATACAAATGGCACGTAGATTTGATTGGCCGATATAATTTTTTCTCTTGACAACTTTCCCCATTTGATTTCTCCAGTTTCTAAACAACAAGTGGAACTGTGTGTTTTATGATATTCTTTGGTTTGTCTGGTTGGGGAGTGATTTCGATATCTTCAACGGCATATCTTTGCCTTCGAATCTGTTATGGTATGGAATTTTGCATTTGGCTTCCCTTTGGTGCTCTACACATAAATGAGACAAGATGAAACAGAAACAAAGGCATATAAACCTTATTTACTCGCATTCCAACTCTCTCTATCTCAATTTTACAGCACCATGTGCTCTAATTTATTCATTGCAGTCTGCAGAGGATCTGAACTCTCGATTTAGAGTGATTTAAGGGATATTCAGTTTTTTTTCCCTGGACAATTATCATTCCATCTACTTGCTCAGTTAAGAAGTCTCATAGCCAGAACTACCATATGTTGAGCCTTTCAATGATATGTAGATTGTGAAAAAGGGTAAAAATACATTGATTAGGGTTAGTATTACTGTTACATATCAGAGTTAGTCAGTAGTTAGTATTGCTGTTGTTATTTCCGTAGGGTCAGTTAGGAGTAGTAGTTATTCTGTTATGACTTGTATTTGACCGTTGCCTTGAGAGTCAGTCTCTATCCTATATATAGATGAGGCCAGGCTCATGAGGGGTATGTATTGTATCAGTTTATGTGGAATAATGAATGAGTTAGCAGCAGTTTTGCACTCTCTTCTCCTTGTTTCCCCCAACTTCTTCTAATCTTCTACAACCCCCTTATCAGTGGTATCAGAGCAGGTCATTCCCAGCTCCTCCGCTGTGAAATTCTGAACTTCTTGCATCAGTCATAGCTACTCTCCCCTCGGCGGGCTGATAGTAAAGAAAAAACAACAAAACAAGTGCCATTTTTAATGCAGCCAGAGTCATTCTCTGCTGGATTTGAATTAGCAATTGAGAAATAAACCAAGAAACTCAAAAAGAAACAACAAGAATCGATCAAGACAATTTTTCGACCAGAACCAGCGACACCCAGAACTTCAAGACGACGTTACCATTACCTTCAAGGTTCGACGACCCAGTCTCGGACTCAACACAGCGTCGAAGGGTGATAGGTACTCCTTTGCTCGCATCGTTGGGTCAGTGATCACCAAGTTGTGCCTGGTCATCGAGTTATCAAGACGGGAAACAACGGAAATTATTGGGTTTTAGCCTCGGGTCGAGTTAGAAAGATCAAGAACTAGATTGCCTAAGTGATAAACTCGAAGAATAGGGTGATTCATATTGGGCAATACTCAGCGTCGTCACCACACGAGTCTCTGCATTTGTCGATACATCCTCTGCATTCATTGTGGGTCGACACGTCAAGCCTAGTCTCTACCTCGTTACAACACCGAGACTCTGCACTTCGTGGATTATAGTTGACACGTCAGCCCCTAACATCAGGCCCTACGATTTCGAAGACCAGTCTGATTCACCACAGCATCACTACTCTGTTTCCGGAATTTCAAGAAGTTGTCAACGTGACTAGTTGCATTCGGTTTGTGGATTCTTGATTTGCTTCGTTGGTTTCGGAGTAATTGTTTGTCATCGGGGATTTGATTGTGTCAGGGTGGATGGATTATTCAACATCTCTTGCGTCAACTGATGCACATGATCGAACTTTGAAGACCCAGTCTCTGCCTCGTTACCACACTGAGTCGCAAATTCTTTTCTGGGGGCGACATGTCACCTCACTGAATTTGTTCTGCTTCTTCGTCAGGTGTCGACGGGTCCTGCATTATTGAGTGGCATCATCGATTTAATTCTGCTTCTTTGACAAGTGCTGACACGTTAATTCTTGCAAATTAAAGCCAGTCTCTGTCTTGTTAAAACACCGAGACTCTATACCAAATTATTGGTGTCACCACGTGAGATACTATCCATTCAAAGACTCAATTTTTGTGTTCATCATAGCGTCAAGTCTTTTATTCGGTGCATGGTGGAGACACGTTCCCAGACAGCCACAACGACAATGTCGAACAAATTAAACGAATGTGTACAGGCGCTAGAATCGACAATAGCAGAACTCCCCAATGCGATTCAAACAGCTATTACCAACCAACTCGCTGACATTCTGAATGCAATTCAAATGGCTATTACCAACCAAATGGCAGCCTTCATTGCCGCACAAGAACGTCGTCGACAGGTAGAGGATGTCCAAGGAAATAATGGGGATCACTTTAGAGGTCCTCAACGCCAACAACCAGGGGCAGAGTATACTCCTCTGACTCGGCAAACCAAGTTCGATTTCCCAAGATTCCATAGACACGATATAGACGGATGGTTATACAACTGTGAGTGTTATTTCGAGATTGATGGTACTCCTGACAATTGGAAAATCAGATTGGCGAGTGTCAATCTAGATGACAAAGGATACATATGGCACCAGTCCCTTATGGATGAAGAACGGAACAGAGCCATTACGTGGGATGAATATAAAAAGGCGATCAAGACACGGTTTGGAGCATCGTATGAATCTCTGATGGCTGAGTTTAAGCGTCTGTACCAGACCGGAGCTTTGGATCAATACAACGATGAATTCATAGTGTCGTCGCCGCCTGCTCTGTGTTCGGCCGCTGTGGGTTCGGGTAGTTTCAGGCCGTTAAGTGCTCTTTCGTCATCTTTGAAGGTGATGGTGAGGGTGACTTCATCACAGGTCGCCTTTGTTCTGACGTCACCATCCTTGCAACTCAAGGGAGAGAGCTGTGATTCAACGAAGAAGGCGACTTCAGTTTGGGCACTGTCACTGACTCCAACTTCTGAGAAAATGACTTCAGTTGCGGCGCCATTGACGACTACTACTTCCCTATCAACGCCCATTCTCATTCTGTCGTCGAGTTCGAGTTCTTCGCCGTTGAGTCCTCTCGCCTCATCGATGTTTGAGTTAGAGGTTACCATACCAAGTCGCAATGTCGCGCCAGCGGTGGAGGAGAGTGGTGCTTCAAATGAGAAGTTGTGTGTCGAAGCTAAGTGGCAGGAGTTGAAGTTAAAGGATTCTCTGGATGCCTTGGATTCCCTGGATTTTCTAATTGCAGATGGAAAAGTGAACTTTGAAGGTGCACACATGGGCCCAATAACTTTACAATTGGGTCAATATCTTCCTATGGGTATCATAAATAATGGGCTGTTGCAAGGAGTGTGCTGTCTTCAGTGTTCTCCTACCCAAAGTCTGCTGCAAGCTTGGTTCCGAGGCAAGTTAATTATAATGCTCTTTGGTAGAATCTGTTCTTTGAGTGGAAAGGCAAAGACAATATGGGGTGCAGCAGTATTGAAGCAAATGGGGGAGCAATATCTTCTGGATTCAAGGGTTCAAGTTGCAGATTTTTGCTGTGATAAGAAATTTTCCAGATTCTGTTTTTGTTGCATCAATTCTGTTTTTTTTTTGTAGGTTTAGTTTGTGTTTTGTTGTCTTTCATCCTTGAGGGCAAGGATGTTTTTGGGAAGGGAGTATTGATATGTAGATTGTGAAAAAGGGTAAAAATACATTGATTAGGGTTAGTATTACTGTTACATATCAGAGTTAGTTAGTAGTTAGTATTGCTGCTGTTATTTCCGTAGGTCAGTTAGGAGTAGTAGTTATTCTGTTATGATTTGTATTTGACCGTTGCCTTGAGAGTCAGTCTCTATCTATATATAGTTTAGGCCAGGCTCATGAGGGGTATGTATTGTATCAGTTTATGAATAATGAATGAGTTAGCAGCAGTTCTGCACTCTCTTCTCCTTGTTTCCCCCAACTTCTTCTAATCTTCTACAACCCCCTTATCAGTCAACTGCTGATTCGCATATCTCTTTTCTCACTAACTCCTAGCTGCCAAAGCATTTTTATTCTGTTTATCTCAGATTCCATGCAAATGTATTCATGAAGAGCAAAGCTTTCTCATGGAGGCTTATATTTAAAATAATATTGCTATTTTTCTTTCCGTTTTTTATTTTTTTAAAATATCCGATCACTATTTAATAAACTTGTTATTATTACCTTGCAGAACTATGGAAGCCTTCTAATGGATTTTCTCCACTTTTTTGGGTTAGTGAACTTTCTTGTTGCAAATGGTAAACCACTGATACCTTACCATCGTGGAGTTTTTAAGACAGTTTTCTTTTCCCGCCTTTTGGTTTGCCCCTCTCCAGGAATGTATTTGATCCCCGCCAAATGAGAATTTCTGTCCAGGGAAGTGGAGTTTATTTGAAAAGAGAGAGAGGTTGTAGGTAATAGAGAACTCAAGCCTTTTTTTCTTTTTTTATATATGATGTTGTATCCTTTACACTTTATTCCTCCCCTAATATTGACGACCAACTACTTGTCTTTGTAGCATTGATCCAATACACATAGATGATCCTCTTTTCCCAACGAATAATGTGGGAAGAAATTGCTTCCGCATACATCAATGTATCAAGGTAATGGTTATATGATAATTATCAACCATGGTGTTTTTCTAGTCTAAAATTGTTTGTCTATGCCGTGATAGCTAGGATGATAAATTATCAATGAAGTTGGTTGTCTTGATCTAAATTTCTCATTATAATGCTTCAGAGAGTTTTAAAAAAAATTAGCCTTTTTCTGCTTGGTTATTGCTGTACCTTTCATCCTTTTGGTGGTTATTTTAAAGTGTCGGGCTGATAATTTAGCTTTTTCCTAGTTATGTTTTTTATGCAAAATTTTTGGTGCAGGCATTTTCAGAAGCTTATTCCATTCTTGAAAATGAACTCCCATTCCTAAATTTTGATGGAAATGTTGAAGAGTCATGTTCGAGGCCACCTCACCTACTGCTTCCGAAAATCATCCCAAGTCTTGATGTATAATAATAGAGATTCTCATTACTGAAGAGTTTGTCTAGAAGGTACTCCTCCATTCATCAATGATGATTTAATTTCAATTTTATACTTAGGTCTTGCAATCTCTATGTACCTGAGAAGTTGCTGCAATGAAAAAATAAAGGTTATTCACTTTCTTGTCGTACCACCACTACACCTTCCTATCGTACTTCGCCACCCCATCTTCACCCAACTTTGACGCCATTGTTGCCTACACTGATCTACAATCTTCTTCTTTCGTCTTCACCTTCTTTAGTCTCCTTCGATCTTCTCCAACCTCAACCTTGGTCTCCGACTATAATCTTGGTCTTCATTGTCACCACCACCACCACCGCCTTATTTTGTTTGGCATGATGATGAATGTTCAGTCTTCATCGTCCTCCTAATTGATGAAATTGTTTTGATGGTCTTGTAAATCTGAATGTGATATATGTATTCTCTACCAAGGGGCTTTATAGTAAATAAATAGTAGGTAAAAGTGCTCATTAGCTTAGAAGTTAGTTAGAAGAGAGAGAGAATTAGCAATGACGTGGCTAGGCAGAGGGAATATATATGCTGTATTGTGACCATTGCCTTTTTTGTGAATGAATTAATCTGTTTTCCTCTTTTTTGCAATATCAAAGTTATTAGAGCCATCTGTCTGGCCATGGCACCGTCGCCGCTGGACACAAGATCTCAGGACCGTCTTGGTGACCTGGAGCACTGCATCAAGACACTTCACACTACGATGCACCCTCGCTTCAAACAGAGCTCGCAGGACATCGCCGACCTTAAGCAAATTGCTACTCGACTTGAGGAACTCATGCAAAAGCTAGAAACGCGATTCTCCTTACCACCCAACCCAAATACTAGAAAACAGCCAACTGGTACTAATGGGAGTAATGATGGTGGGTCTAGCTCTACTTTACAATCTTGCATTCCTTTTTTTGGGTCCTTTCATGAATTGCATCACCAGCAACAACCTTCTTCCTATTTTATTCCCACAAAATAGAGTCGTGGAGTGTTTGAGATTTGACGGTTCTGATTTTCGTGGTTGGGCTTATTGCTGCAGACCGCTTTTTGAGGTCAATGGTACTCTGCCGGAACATCGCATTTGTCTCTTGAGCATTCATTTGGAAGGCCATGCTCTTTGATGGCATCAGACATTCATGCGTCATTGCGCCTTTGCTGATATTTGCTGGGAGGACTATTTCAAGCAAATGGAGGACAAATTTATGGATGTTCGCAAAGAACATCCACTGCTTGCTTTGAAGAAGCTTCAACAAGGTGATGGGCTTGTCGTGACTATGAACGCCAGTTTGACAAGCTGCTATCGGAGGAAGACATTCTAGAACCTATTGCGGTGAACCTATTTATTGGAGGTCTTCGATTGGACATTAGCCAGTTCGTCTTGAATTTTTCTCTTCCATCGTTGTCTAGTGTGACTTGCTCTACCAGTTTGCAAGAAGCACTATTTGAACCCTCCATGAAAATACACCAGCTCGCGATCATCAGCTCTAATCCACAAGCTCTTACAGTCATGCCTTGGATTTGGGTTCCCAGTTCTCTATAGTGGTGGGCTCTTAGGTCTGGCCCATTTCCTTCTAGCTTTTCGGATACACCAAAATCTTAGGTTCATTCCTCTAAACCAGACACGAAGACTCTTCCTTAGGTTCCACCTCGATCCAATCTTCAACACCGTCATCGGGATCACTCTCTAGACCTACTCAACACTTATCCAAACATGAAATGGACGACCAACATCAGCAGGGGTTGTTATTGGTGCCCTGAAAAATATTCATCCAACTCATCCACTACAGATGTAAAGATTCTCATTTCTATATGCTGGTAATCGACGATGAGGATGAGCAATTTGAAGATGCGTTGGGTGATGCTCTGGGAACCGCTGAAGGTAGTTTTGATGCTATTGAGGGTCGTCTTCATACTTAGACATCGAACCTCCGTGTGCGAATCAAGAACCAGCAGATCATCGTCCTAGTTGACACTAGTAGCACTCACAACATCATCGATGCCTCCGTAGCTAGAAGACTCAAATTGAAGATGCATGAACGGGACCTCATTTGTATGTCTGTTGCTGATAACTGTCAGGTGTGCATCTCTAAATATTGTCCTAATCTGAATTGGGAAATGGGGGGCTTGATTTTCTGTTTTGATTTCTTGGTCATGAAGATTGAAGGTTATGATGCTATTTTGGTTGTTGACTGGCTTAGGACCTTGGGTCGTTTTTCAATGGACATGGAATTACAGCTTTTTGAGTTTTACCTAAATAGTTCAAGGGTTGAACTCAGGGACTCGATTCTGTTTAGAGGAAACCTTTAACTCTTCGAGAATTTGTTGTAGCTAATGAGCTATACCTCATTCACGCACCTTCTCAATTGCAAGTGAGACTTGGTACTGATTCTACTCTCTCCCATGAACACCAACTTGAGTTACAGACACTCTTAGATACATTTGCTGATGTTTTCTAAGAACCAACTGAGTTACCTCCATATAGGACCTGTGATCACTCCATTCCTCTGAAAGATCCCACTCCTATTAGTTGTCAATCCTATAGGTATGGACCTGTTCAGAAAACGGAAATTGAGAACCAGATTCACCAAATGCTTCTTAGTGGCATTATTCATGAGAGTTCTAGTGCTTTTGCTGCTCCTGTGGTATTGGTTCAAAAGAAAGAAGGTACTTGGTGATTTTGTGTTGATTACCTTAAGTTAAATGAGGTCACTATCAAGAACAAGTTTCCAATCCTTGTTATTGATGAACTATTCGATGAGTTAACAGGAGCTACATTCTTTTCTAAGCTGGATTTACACGTTGGGTATCATCAAATTCGAATGAGGGAAGATGATATTGCCAAAATGGCTTTAAGGACTCATGAGGGATTATATGAGTTTTTAGTCATGCCATTTGGCCTCACCAATGCTCCGGCTACCTTCCAAGGCCTCATGAACTTTGTCTTAAAGCCTTTTTTATGCAAATTTATTTTAGTATTCCTTGATGATATTTTGGTATATTGCAAGGATTGGCATTCTCACTTACAGTACTTGGATACTGCACTATCTGTTTTGAGACAGCAGCACCTATTTGCTAAAAGCTCTAAGTGTGTCTTTGCTGCCACTAAGATTGATTACTTGGGCCACTTAATTTCTGCTCAAGGTGTTCTAGCTGACCCTTGAAAGTTAGAGGCTATTTCTTCATGGCCTGTACCATCTTCTCTTTGCGAATTACTGGGTTTTCTTGGTCTTATAGGGTAGTACTATCATCGCTTCATGGCATTTTGGTTCAATTGGTAAACCTTTGACTGACTTTTTGAGGAAGAACGAGAAATTTATATGGACTACGGCTGCTGCCGCTGCTTTTCAGACTCTCAATGATGTCACCTTCGGTTCTCGCCTTGCCCAATTTCGATGAAACTTTTGTTATCGAGACTAATGCTTCTGGTTCTGGATTGGGAGCTGTTTTGTCTCAAAATGGCATTGGCTTATGCTAGTAAAGTCTTGGCTCTTACTAAGTGCCACTTATCTACTTTTGAGAGGGAAATCCTTGCTATTCTATTCGCCGCTAAGCAATGGCGTTCTTACTTAATTTACCCTTAAAGCATTTATTGGAGCAGCAAGATCTAAATCAGGAGCAATTTAAATGGTTGCATAAGTTATGGGGATTGCACTATGAGATTGTGTATAGGAAAGGGAGAGACAATGTTGTAGCCGATGCTTTGTCTCGCACACCCGAAGGCTCTTGTTTAGCCATTTCTACTCCAGTATCCCCTCTTTATGATTGAGTTCGTGATTCTTGGTTGATTGATACTTCTATACAGAGTTTAATTAAAGACTTGGAATGGGATCCAGCTTCTCATTCCAAATTTACTTGGCAGCATCAATTGCTTAAACGCAGAGGGAAACTTCTTGTTGCAGCTGATAGAGGTCTTCGTCGGGATATCCTTGCTTACTTTCATGCTGAAGGCATTGGAGGCCACACAAGTATCCATTCTACTTTTACACATCTTGCTTCAGTTTTCTATTGGAAGGGTATGGAAAAGGATGTTCGTAACTTTGTGCGTGAATGCACTACTTGCCAACGTTTTAAACCTGAATTAGTAGCTTCTTCAGGTCTTCTTCAACCCCTTCCTATTCCAGAACATGTTTGGTCTGAATTGTCTATGGATTTTAGTAGTGGTCTTCCAAAATCTTATTGTAAAACCACTATTCTGGTTGTGGTAGACCATCTTTTTGAAGCATCTCACTTTATGGCACTTAAACATCCTTTTATGGCTGTGAATATAGCTAATATTTTCATGGATAATTTTGTGAAGTTGCATGGTTTCCTAAGTCTATCGTGTTACCGAAAGAGATCCAATTTTCTGTGGAAAATTTTGGAAGGAGTTATTTCATTTATATGGTGTGAACCTCCATTATTCTTCTGCTTATCATCCTCAAACGGAAGTTCTTAATCTTTGTTTGGAGTGCTACCTCCAATGTATGACTGGTGACTTCCCTAAACAATGGACTAAATGGTTAGCGCTAGCTGAATTATGGTACAATACTACTTATCACTCAGCCATTGGCATGACCCATTTTGAAGTTGTCTATGGTGTATCTCCACCAGTACATCTTCCTTATATTGCCAGTGACTCTCCTAATGATTTGGTGGACCGCACTTGCTTGTCTTGTGAAATGGTTCTGCACAGTTTTAAAGACCATTTACTGAGAACACAACACAGAATGGTGCAGCAAGCTAATAAACACAGACCTAAACAACAATTTACTACATGGTTTATCTTAAATTCATCCTTTCCGGAAGAATTTGCTGAACAATTCTTCCCTTCACAAACTGGCTGCATGCTATTTTGGGCCGTTCAAAGTCTTGAGTGCTTCCAGTATTTCATGTTTCCCTTCTCAAGAAGCATGTTGGGCCAGCTGTTCCTATTACTCAGTCCCTTCCACCATTTGATGATCAAGGCCAATTTGCACTTGAATTAGAAGCGATTTTAGGTCGCAAGCTTGTACGCTGCAACAATCTTCCTATTACTCAGGTGCTAATCCAGTGGAAATTGACTCAACCTGAGGATGCCAATTGGAAAGACCTTTCTGTCATTTAGGCTCAATTTCCTACTACTGCCAATTCTATTAATGAAATCCTTGTGGACAAGGATTCTTTTTAAGGGGGGAGTAATTGATATATGTATTCTCTACTAAGGGCTTTAAAGTAAATAAATAGTAGGGAAAAGTGCTCATTAGCTCAGAAATTAGTTAGAAGAGAGAGAGAGAATCAGCAATGACATGTCTAGGCAGAGGGAATATATATGCTGTACTGTGACCATTTCCTTTTTTGTGAATGAATTAGTCTGTTTTCCTCTTTTCTGCAATATCAGAATGTGTCATTTGATTTTCTTTTATCACTTGCATGCACACTTGTAGGTTTCTTGTTTAATGTTTTGAATGCAATTGATCATAACTTGTATACTAAGAAATTAAATATAAATCTTGATTGGCAATATAACCTTCCAACTAATCAAACAAACCTGATATGGTTTCTTTTTGTGATAGGTTTGTGAATAATTATTACCTACCTTACAAAAGTTGGCCTATTTGGTGGAAGGAAGCTATGCAGGTGAAATCCACTTAAGATTGGTAGATGTTTAAATAATAGTTTAAACTTTGAAGTTTGTTTATGGATAACTATGATTCATTGATGTTTAGCTTATTTATTGTATCATGGTTACATAAGTTGCCACATTTCCATGTTTATCTTTCATCATGTTTCCTTGGTTTTGGTTTATACCCGGCAGAGATTCTGTCAGTTAAGTGAGCATATGGTTGTCCTTGTCTTTACAAATTATATTATAATGTAGATTTGTTCTACGGAGGTTGTTTCATATTTGGTTAATTCCTTTTTAACATTTTAAAACCTGGGATTAAGAATTGTCTTTTTTAAAATAAAATTTTGGGATTTGATTTTGGGTTTCTTATATGAATTTTTCTTTTTTTTTTAAATATTAACTGATTAGTTCACCTTCTTTGTTTGTTTAAAATCAGAATGTTGTTTGATTATATCCAATTTGCTGTGCCTGATTTCTGGCTGCTTCTAAGCTGTACTCACACCAATATTGGTGTACTGCAAATGCAGCAACATATTGCGGCCACAGGCACCAACTGAATGGTTCTGTTTCAAATGACAGGTTAGACGTCTTCTAAACTTGTATTATCGTTCTATATCTGCAATATTTCATGTCGGTCAGGAAAAATCTGTTTGATCTGTTCAGAGAGAAACACCTTAAAATTTAAGCTTGTTTCATCTCTCATTTTTAGATGACTATCTAAACTCGAATATGATTCCAAAATTGACTATAATTATATTTAGTCCCTGCTGGCGGGGAGAGAAAGCAAGGTCTTTCAATGGTGGTTGTCGAGTGTTAATAGCAAAGTGTTATGGTCAGTCCCTTCCTTCTCGTTGTGCTTGTGTTTTCAAGAATTATTTGTGACACCCACCGAGAAAAATATCCCATATCATTAACTTCAATAATGTGGCTAATCTTTGATAATCCTTGGTGACTTATTTCTGTTTCAAATCAATTTGATTACTTTATTGGTTGAGTTTGAACTCAAATCCTTCAGCTTTAGAGATAGGATTAATGCCACTAAGCCATAGCTCATTGGCTGATCCTTACATTCTCTCTCTATAAAAATGTAATTTGTTATAGTTGGAAAAAAAAAATTCTGATTAAGTACATTTGCTGCCACTTATTTAGTTTTTCTTCAAGACTATATGGTGGATCTTTATTTTGCTCCAAATAATGGTATTTTGAAAAATACCAGGGTCTGTATGAGGTATTATTCGAGTTCACGAGTAAACAAGTCTCTGGCTGGTCCCAAAAATTGGAGTTTCAGGTGCATCATTCTTGGTTCTGAATCTGGTTGAGGTAACTGACTATCCGATGTAGGTTTTTTTTTTCTTTTTTTGTGTTTTTTTTTTCCCCAATCCGTGTATGTTTTTTCTCATTACTCACTGCTGGCTTTCATCATTTCAGGGATTATTTCAAGAATAGAGCTTCATCTGTGTGCATAAACGTGATCGTTACCCAATCGCCTTGTTTGAGGTGGATGAGCTCGAAGCGGGTTATTTCAAGAATAGAGCTTCATCTGTGTGCATAAACGTGATTGTTACCTAATCGCCTTGCTTGAGGTGGATGAGCTAACTATTGATTGAGAGCGAAGTGGGTTAGGTGACTGTTAGGATATTAGCGATAATAACTGTCCCCTGCCTTTTCTGGTTTATTCCAGGAGAAAAGAAAATAAAGATATAGGATAATATAGGATAAGTCAGAGTAGTTATGGACAGTTTAAAGTAGTTATTGTGAGTTATCTGTTTAGTTATTATGTATTATCTGTGTAAGGGTAGTTTTATAGGTAGTTAGGAAAGTAACACTCTTTATATACTTGTAATCTATTTCATGGTGATATGAATGAAGATATGATATTTTAGAATTGCGTTGTGTTGGCTGGAGTTAGATTCTGACTCTGAATTATCTCTCTTTTCCCTCTTCTTTTCCTAAATTCTTCAAATCCTATCAATTGGTATCAGAGCGGTCGATCCTTTAGGCCTGTTTGAAACCATGGTTAACACACGACATTCTTCCTATGAGAATGAATCACCCTTACACCCAAATCAGAACCCAAAAAACCCATCCAATTGAAGATTTAAAGGTGGATATTGCAGCAATAAATCTGGAAGGAGATGCGCTTGACACTTTTACATGGGTTTCATCTGGACGAACAATAAGATATTGGGAAGAATTAATAAAAGTCTTTCAAAAACAATTTGGGCCTACAGAATTTCAAAATCCAGATGTACATTTGTGCAACGTCAAGCAAATAGGCTCTGTTGGAGATTATAAACAAGAGTTTGTACGCCGTCAAGCCCAAGTACAAGGATGGCCGGAGCATTGTCTTCTAGGAGTTTTCATCAATGGCCTCAAAGACGAGTTGCAATCAGACGTCAAAATCCAAAAGCCGCGGACTGTTTATAAGGCGGTGAGTCTTGCGCAAGAGTTTGAAGCAAAAATACAAACCCAGGGTGCCCAGCGCTCCAGTCAAAGTTTCATTAATATACATGGCACCAGCGATTACAGCCGAGATTACAGATCGTACTCATGCAATCAGTTCGGTTACTATAATGCCGCGAATCAAGGGAATAATGCACCTGTTAATGCGTCTGGTGCTAACAATTCGAGAATTAATTCAAATTCAAATTCCCTTTATCCAATCAGTGCACCGTCAACGAATTATCATCAAAATTCAAATGGCATTAAACCGTCTCCCTCATTTTCGGCCAGTTCCCAACTTTCTCCTAATTCCTCGCAATATTAAAATTTTCGAAATTCGAATTTTCCTCAACCGACTCCCTCAAATTCGGCAACTTCCCATTATTCTCCTAATTTTTCGCAACAGCCGGCCAATTCCCAACTTGAATCGTCGGTTTATCAGCAAAATTTGAATCTCCATAATTCGAATTTTCCAAAACAGATTTAGTCGACCAACTCTCGATATTTCCCGACAAACTCGCAAGGCCCCAGACTTTCAGAAAGCGAAAAACAACATAGACGCGATAAGGGTCTCTGTTCCGTTGTGGAGAAAAATTTACACTTGGACATCGTTGCAGATCATTGACTTTGCAAATAATGGAGCTTACCGATGATACAATAAGACACTGAATTCTCGAATCCGAGCACTGCCAACGCAAATTTGGCTGAGATTTCCTTATTCCCGCCTTGAGGACAAGGCTGATTTTCAAGGGGAGGGTATTGTTAGGATATTAGCGATAATAACTGTCCCCTGCCTTTTCTGGTTTATTCCAGGAGAAAAGAAAATAAAGATATAGGATAATATAGGATAAGTCAGAGTAGTTATGGACAGTTTAAAGTA
Organism: Acacia pycnantha; assembly: GCA_025563575.1. Classification (NCBI taxonomy): domain Eukaryota; kingdom Viridiplantae; phylum Streptophyta; class Magnoliopsida; order Fabales; family Fabaceae; genus Acacia; species Acacia pycnantha. The sequence continues at coordinate 2,958,380 of JAMWYP010000053.1, forward strand.
GTAATTGTGAGTTATCTGTTTAGTTATTGTGTATTATCTGTGTAAGGGTAGTTTTATAGGTAGTTAGGAAAGTAACACTCTTTATATACTTGTAATCTATTTCATGGAGATATGAATGAATATATGATATTTTAGAATTGTGTTGTGTTGGCTGGAGTTAGATTCTGACTCTGAATTATCTCTCTTTTCCCTCTTCTTTTCCTAAATTCTTCAAATCCTATCAGTGACAAATATCCGTGTAATGCTGAACCAGCTCGGCCATTATAATGTTGAATTTTAAAGAATGAAGGGAACTAGGCGAGGTAAAATTGTCCAAATCCATCATCTTGTGAATCTCACCCACATCTCACTCTAGTTCATGAGTTTTGATCAGACTACGGAATCCCTTTGGCAAATAAAGATTAGGGATTGAGATTGTGTGTGGATATTGCAAGGGATCCAATCCCTTCCTTTTTATGGCGCTTTATTATCTCATATTTGTTTTTCGTGAAAATAATACCAATTGAAGTGGAGGGTTTCTTCAAACAACAAAGAGCTGGGTCAACTATTCAATCAAATGGTATTGAGCATGTTTCCCATCTCTTCTTGAGAAGCAAGTGGTCACAAAAGTGATTTCTCACTGTAGAATCGAAGGCAAACATAGCTTTGCTTATATCATGTGAAGAAAATGCTATGTACAATGTACAGCTCTTAAAATGATTACATGGTTACATGATGTATGATGGGAAAATTTTATGCTGATATATTGCTGTTTTGCCTTTGAGTAGTTAAGCTCGAGTATGAATTTCAAGGTAATAATTTTGAGATCAAACAAACACTGCTTAAAATGTTAGAATTCAATGGGTAGGAAATAATTATAAGGATCCAAATAAGCACTTGGTACAAATTTTAGATGTGTGATTCATGCAAGCAAAATGGAGTCTCTTCTAGTTATAGTCGACTTGGGATGGGTTAGAGGTGAAATTCCTATCATTATTTTTCCCACACAACATTCTTGATTGTAGCTACTCTACCTCATCCTATCTTAATTAAAGCTTTAGGGATTTCATTTTGCTTAAATGAATCACACACATCCAACATTTGTGTCGAGTGCTTGTTCGGATACTCATTATATTATCTCCCATATAATGCACGTTGAGTTCTAGCATTTTAAGCATAGTTTGAGCTTGCCTACTCAAATAAGTCATTAACATCCAGCTTGTTATTCTCATTTTCAACCATCCCTTTGTAACCTTGTAAATGGGATGTTGAGGTGTTTTTGCCTCCAAAATTTTCTTGACAACCCTTGATTTCCTAGGTGTTTTCAGGCTTTTTGACCAATTTGCCCCTAATTAAATAACTAATTACCAAAATTCCCATGTTTGGAAACATATTCTCTATTTGCCCCTGTTTAGTCGATTATACCCCAAGGTGTAATCGACTAAAACGCGGGACCTTTTTTTTTTTTTTTGAATTTCCCCGTGATTTAATCGACTAAGCTACAATGCTTAGTTGATTACATTGCAGCAGAGGGGTTTTTTAAAAACCTGAATCGCGAAACCCAAACCCTAATCGACTACTAAACCTCCCCAAGCCAGAAAAAAGAACCTGTATTACACTACATCATGTATGTCAATTAGGGTTTGGGGAGGTTTAGTAGCCAAACATTAAGGGATTAGAGGTTTAGTAGTCGATTAGGGTTTGGGTTTCACAATTGGGGTTTTTAAAAAACCCCTCTCGTGATGTAATCGACTAAGCACTGTAGCTTAGTCGATTACATCACGGGGAAATTAAAAAAAAGGCCCCCACGTTTTAGTCGATTACACCTTGGGGTGTAATTGACTAAACAGGGGCAGATAGAGAATATGTTTCCAAACAGTGACATTTCGGTAATTAGTTATTTAATTAGGGGTAAATTGGTCAAGAAGCTGGTGTTTTCAGCCCCAAACTTGGGAACAAGTTATGGGTCACTGTAAGCTTCTCAATTCTAGACGGTCTGAATCTGATTAGGATGATTTTATTTTTTCCTTAAAATAATCTAAAATAAAGATAATATCTTAACCATCATTTTTTTTGGAAAAAATGATTTTTTATTAAAAAAGCATCATTTAAAAAAAAAAATCTAATATGTACTGTCCATAGACAAGCTTATTAGGCACCATAAATGGTTACCCTAATTTGTGTGTAGTACAAGGTACTGCAAAAAGATGAATAAAAAATTAAAAAAATTCAATTAGCCCCATTTCAGTCAACCTCTAAAAAAATCTAAAATTTCATTGGGTTAAAATGAAATGAAGTTTTGTGAGTAAATAGATAATATTCCTTTAATTTATTTGTCTTGTGAATGCCCTTATTTATCTCGTGAATAGCCAAAATATTTTTAAGTTCTTGTTTTTTTGAATCCTTTTATTTGTTTTGTAGATGTGTTTATTTGTTTTGTAAATTCCCTTAATTTGTCTAATAAATAGCTAAAATATTCTTGTTAACTACATGTTTTCTTGTGAATCTTTTTATTTGTCTTGTAAATGTCCTTATTTGTTTTGTAAATGCCCTTCTAAAAAAATAAGGAAGGGCATCATTGTCTTTTTACTCACGAAATTTAATTTAATTTTGACCCAAGGGGGTATAGTGAAATTTCAGAATTTTTTGGGGTTTGACTGAAATAAAATCTCTTCGATAGGGGCTAACTAAAATTTTCCCTGAAAAAAATCAATGATGCAACTGAACAAAGAAATGAAAAAAAAACCAAAGCAACTATCATAGATAAAACCAAAGAATGATTATGAGATCATCCTCTTCCCTATCATAAAGACTATCCACGCCACCGGACTCAAGAAAAGAAATAAACAAGAAAATAATTCAATTGAAACTAAACGCGTAATCTCAAATTACTTAAATCCTCTAATTTAAAAAACCAATTGCTTTGATTCTCCAATGACACCAAAAACTTGATGCACAAAAAATGTGAACACCTATAGATTGGATCAAGGAAAAAAAAACATATACTTATAGACAACAAGCGACTGTCCTATTTTGCAGGCGAGGAAAATACATCTGAAAATTCGACGATAAGCTAATAACATTTATAAAGCTTTTCAAGTTACCGCTGTGAATGGTCCCTTCCTTCTAGTTTGACCCTCCCTTTTTCCGTTTCCAGATTAAAATTCTGAAAGTCTTTCAAGCTGATGAAAGATTGTAAAATATCGAAGTCTTTCTTTTCTGCTCGATCGTGCATGATTTAGTTTCTCAAGCATGAATAACGATAGCAAGGTTTCCAAAAGCTTCATCGCATGTCACCACCTAAAGATCACACTTCAGCCCTCAAATGCATCCAAGAAATCAATGTCTTTGGGAGGACCCCTTTGAAGTTTCTCTTGCAGATCAAGATTCTTGGGCAATACAAGTTCAACACCCTCACCTGACAAGTGGAAATATCTCTCCAGTACCATCTGCAAAACGAAAAAGTCAGATTTCAGTTACTCTGGAGCTGATACGATCATACAAATACTTGGAGAACCCAACAATATTTTAAATTTCCATATCTAATCTGAATTTTCACATGTAACATGTACCCAATATATATGGGCAACTTTTTTTGTTTTTATGGCCAGTACTTTGTAAATGCACTAAATGGTTCACCAGAGCATAAAATATAGAGATCTCAAATAGATATGAATATTTGCAATCAGACATTGTATTCACTAACCACGGCTGCAAAAGCATCAAGTTTTCTTTGCTGAGAGGATTTGCTGAGGCCCCTGAAAGTGTTACTGAAAAGTTAATTCCCCAATAAAAGAAAGAATATATGCCATACAAGATTTTTTCTGCTCATATTAACTCAGTGGAATCTGCTAAAAAAAAAAAAAAACTCAGTGGAATCTGAACAGTTGCACTAGTGTGAGGTCAACGATTAATCTTTCGCCATGGGGTAAAAAGGATTTACTGCTTACAGAAGTAATTCTTTTTCTAAATGCAATGTTGCATACTTCCTTTGTTCCTAATTATAACACAAAATTTTGGAGGATGTGATGATTGTTGCCTACATGATCCCCGTTAAGGAATTTCAAATAATTGCTTTGCATACAAAATGCTATCAGGAAGTTCCAAGATTCTTTTCCCATCAGTTCCCTTTCATGCAGGACATACAAAATTAAACTTATATTGGTCATATACAGAATCTGCTCCTGTAAGCTTTACTTGATAAGCACCCCAGGTACCAAAATTATCACACTAACAATGCCATAAATAGCTTTACACAACACTCACCTTTATATTGTTCATGATACTAAAGGAACAAGTAAATTCACTCAAACAAGTAAATAATTCCAAAAAGAAGTACAAGAATCAACTAAGTTATATAAGTTCCAGGACATTTACATGTTAATCATTTGATTGATTGCTTCTGTTGTTGTCCCATGTTCATCCTGTAGATATACTCTCCAACCCCTGAAATTTAAAAGCTGAGTTATAACATCAGCATTTTAAATGGCTACATCACAAAGAACATCCAAGAAGACATTGTTACAGAAACATCATTTGATATGTATATTGATCTAGAATTCAGAGATATGACAGAAAGATACAGAAAGAGTAGTAGAAAGAGACACACAAGAAGGGATTAGAATAGAAGAGGAGAGCTCCTATGGCTCTCACACAACAGAACTCTATATTGCACTTGTCAAAACTGTCTCTTACAATAGAGGAGTAGGCTATTTATACACTATAGCTTCTCACAAATCCTAACTAATTGTTTATTGACTAATCACCCTACTACTTATCTAGTTCACACTTAGGTCCCTGTGATCATATTACAACTAGGTCCCTAAATGCATATTATGATTATATATCATCATTCAAATTTAATACTCAAGTTTAATTAGATAAGCTTCATACTGTTCTTCTGATAGCGATCCAACTCGCTATGCTTTAATTTATTAGGAATTAATTTATTATTTTGATTATCTTTTATCTTTTATTTAATCGAGTCTGTTTTAATTATATTTAGGAATATCTTATTAGATAAGATATAGTTGTTAGGATTTTTAGTTAGTCTGTTTAATTATATTTTATTATTATCTTTAGGAATATCTTATGAGATAAGATATAGTTGTTAGGATTATTAGTTATCTAAATCTTAGATTTAGATATATTTATGGATTTAGTATTTATCTTTTTGGATAGAGTCTCTCTCTGTAAATTGTTATAAATATGGCCTAGTGCCTTATCAATAAATCGTGGAATATTTCAGAGAGTAATTAATCGGAGTGTTCTCCTGGGCTTTCTTAATTAGTTAAGTTTCAGATTCTGACTTTCCTATTTATCAAAGAGACGGTTGTTCTTGTTGAATTAGTAGGGTTCTTACTAATTCCCTAAGACCAGAGTTTACAGATACGCTGGTATCTATCATTTGGCATCAGAGCCATCCGATCCTACCATCCGATCCTATCAACCATGGGCAAAAAGCATACCTCACAAAAACCAACCCCGCCACACAACGACCGCTCTGCTTCGCCTCCTGGACGACATGGACCCTCTCGCCAAAATAGTAGCACGACTTGACACTATGGATGAACTACGGGAGAAGGTCCTCGCCCTTGAAGCCCGCACTACACGCCGACGCCACCGCAGGGGATGATCGCCTCCATCCTCCGATGACAGCGATGGTGGCACAGATTTTCAGCAACGACGTGTTCACCGACCATCTGCCAAAATCGATTTCCCTAGGTTCACCGGGGGTGATCCACGGGGCTGGCTACTCAAAGCCGAGAAATTCTTCCGGTACTACCAAACACCCGAGGAAGATAAAGTGGACGTTGCCTCCTTATACTTTGAAGGTGACGCCCTGGATCTATTCTCCTGGTTAAACTCCCAACGGACAATACGGTACTGGCCTGAACTCGTATCAGCCCTTCAGGAACATTTTGGGCCACCAGAGTTTCTTAATCCTGATGAGCATCTCTGCCAAATCCGTCAAACAGGCACAATCCAGGAATATCGCCAGGAATGGGCAAAACGCGTGTCTCGCGTCTCGCAATGGCCGGAGCACTTCCTTCTTGGTGTCTTCTTGACGGGTTTGAATGATAATATACGCTCGGACGTCCGCCTTCAAAAGCCCAAAACAGTGTATAGGGCATCAAGCTTGGCCCTTGAGTTTGAGCAGCAATTGTTGATCCTGCCCAAGCCTGCTAATTCCGTTACACCACCAACACCGTCGCCCTTATCTTCTCCTTCAGTGGCAACGAGTGACTCGTACTCCAATTCTAGAAAAGTTACAGCCTCGTCGAGTGCCGCTCAATACCCTGCAATGTCAACTTCAGCAACCTCAGCTCACTTGCCCACTAGCCGAGTACCCACCATGGACTCCGAGAGACAACGCCGGCGAGAAAAGGGCCTTTGCTTCCAATGTGCCGAACCCTATCGCCCTGGTCACCGTTGCAATTCATCGTCCTTCTCTCTCCTTGAGGTCGACGAAGAGGCGGAGGGACGATACGCAACTCTCGCAGAGTTGGACCCCGATTGAAGAGAAGATGGAAAAAAATATTATTATTATTATTATAAAAAAAAAATCCTGATTTTCGAATTGAGGACAAGTCGTTTTTCCAAGGGGGAAGAAATGATAGCGATCCAACTCGCTATGCTTTAATTTATTAGGAATTAATTTATTATTTTGATTATCTTTTATCTTTTATTTAATCGAGTCTGTTTTAATTATATTTAGGAATATCTTATTAGATAAGATATAGTTGTTAGGATTTTTAGTTAGTCTGTTTAATTATATTTTATTATTATCTTTAGGAATATCTTGTGAGATAAGATATAGTTGTTAGGATTATTAGTTATCTAAATCTTAGATTTAGATATATTTATGGATTTAGTATTTATCTTTTTGGATAGAGTCTCTCTCTGTAAATTGTTATAAATATGGCCTAGTGCCTTATCAATAAATCGTGGAATATTTCAGAGAGTAATTAATCGGAGTGTTCTCCTGGGCTTTATTAATTAGTTAAGTTTCAGATTCTGACTTTCCTATTTATCAAAGAGACGGCTGTTCTTGTTGAATTAGTAGGGTTCTTACTAATTCCCTAAGACCAGAGTTTACAGATACGCTGGTATCTATCATCTTCCCTTTGGCATTAGATCACACTTGGGATAATGAGTGATTTTATATTATGATTTAAAACTGGTAGTGTCAAATCAGCTAGTTTTCAAAATGCCGAGGCAAGGAAATCGTTTGCCAGCCTAAATGTGGAGGAACATGGAAACTTGAGTGATTCTCTGGTCAAGAACTTGGGTCTTTTACTTGGAAGCACGAAACAAGTGACTAGTTTAGCAACTCTGAGATGGATATGAAATATTAAACAGACACTAAAATAGTTATCAGCATATTATGAACATTTCAATCTATCTCCTTTTATGGAATTTGGAAAACAAGCAAAAGCTGCATTGGTGTCTCTAACCTCTCTGCTGCTTGAACAGCAAGCCTTCCTGCAACGCTGCGAACTTTGTTTGATTGTGGCGTTTCCTTCCCATCAGAAGATTTAGGAAGTCCAACAATAAACTCATCAGCTTCCTAACATAATTAAAACCATCTATCACTAAAACAACATATTTAAACTGCTATGGATCCTCAACCACAGAATTAAAGCAGTGAGAGAGAAAGAGAAAGTAAAGATTTGGACCTCCTGTTCTGCAATCTTAAGAAGCTGGACCTCAAGCTTCTGCCCTCGCAATTCCAAAACCTAGAGCAGCTATATGATTATAAAACTGGATGTATGATTAAACACAATAAATTTCATTGGTTGCAACAAATTAGTCACAGTTCAACATTACAACAACAAGCTTTATCCCGGTAAATGGGATTTGCTACATGAATTGCAATGTTAACAAGCCTTATCCCACAATGCAATAAAACTCCCATAAAATAATCATGTCATAAGGATGTACAATATTCAATAACCAATGTAACAGGTACTTCTATCACAGTATATGTACAAAAAGTGTAACTGATAAGCATGGAATTTACGCTGCATAAGGAACACCGGCAATGTCACACATTATCAAAACATGACATAAACTGCAACTTGTAGAACATGGCTCACGTCAAAACTAAAACTAGGCAGAGATTCCATATTAAAAATCGTTCATATAGGGGAATTACAATGTCAAGAACTTTGCATTATCAACATACAAATAGACGCAGACAACGGTAATTTAGGCCCACGTGTTCTTTTCCTTTTTCTGCAGACACTTCACAATAAATCCCCACATAATTCTGATTTCAACATTTTACTTTCGAACCTTTTAATAGAACAGAGACTATGGGAAAAAAAAAAGATAAAGCGCTAACAATTGGGAGCATTACGCTCACCACTTTGGACTATTTAAATGATGAACACCGGAACATTTTATAGTCAAACATTAAACCCAGGGTCATTGAAATTTTTAATTTCCGAAATACATTGACATGGATAATTTGAAATCCACGAGATTTTATGGATAGGGATTTTTTTATAAAGAAAAAAAAACATATTTCAAGCTCAAAAGTTTGATTCATAGTTTTTAAATTACTTGAGAAAGAAAAACACCAAAGTTCATACGCTATTTCATAATATGCTAAATTTACCCAAATTTAGACCCAAACAGAAAAAAAGGAAGAAAGGAATCAATTGCTACCGTCAATGGACGAACAGCGAAGCCTTTACTGAGGGCAAGACCCGTGCGAGCCAATCCCAAGTCGAGTCCAAGGCTGAAGCCTCCCTCCATTGTGGGTCTCTCTTGCGGCGAAGGGCATTAGGAGGAAGCTGTTCTACTGTCAAAATTGCCTTTGCTCCATTTTCAGATGAATACTGTTTCAAGGAAAAAGCAGTTGTTGTTGTTGCATTGAGAGGAACACGCAGTTTAGAACAGAGCAACGCATTCGGAAGAGGCAGAGGTCGCAGATGTTGCGTCTGACATTGGAGATGGAAAGTCGACATTGAGCAAATCTCCTCATACCTGGAGAGGAATTTGAAGTGAGTGGTGGTCTCACCTTTTTTAATTTTTTCCCCAGCTATTTTCCTTTCTTCTAGTTTTCACTCCTCATTAAAATATGAAAAAAATGTTTTTCTTACTATTTTTTCCTTCCCACATTTTCTTTCTATCTAAATAAGGATAAGAATATTATTTTTAGGTTTTATTTGAAGAAAAAAATCTGTCACTATAAAATATAATATAATATTAATTATTTAGACAAAACGTACATCCAGTGACTTAAACTAGTTCCTTTAACAAAATAACTCTGTCATCCATTACTCCTCCATCTAGTTTTTTTGTTTTTGTTTTTTGTGTGGGACTAGTCGAACCCTATCTGTCGTTAAGTATCTCCAGCGGCGTTTGATTGTGACGAGGATATGACGGCCATCTTGAAGAACTTATTGGTGGCTAAAAGCAGTCAATGGAATTGACACAAATAAGGTTTTTTTTGGGTTCAATTTCTCGGTGCTTGTTTTAGCTTTCCCTTGGGATCAATTGTCTCAAATTACTTGTTGGGAAATTTAATGTTTGAGAATAACAAGTCAAAACTCACTATTAGCGGGTTTAAGAAGCCCATGTTACAGTATTATGATTATTTTGATGCTGAGGAAATCGATGTTCTCAGTGCACCTTATGTGGAAATAAATATCAACCTCATACGGAGCATGTTATTGAATATGAAGATGTAGATATGCAGTACTACCTCCGGTCTTAATTATAGCAGCACTTTTATAATACAATTTGCACTACAAAAGTGCTCCTATAATTAGAATCGGAGGGAGTATCATTTATCGACAGGAGAAACAACTCAGACACATGAATATCCCGATCATAAAAGCAGTTTGGAAGGGCTATCTTCTAGAGAAGCTACCAGGGAACAGAGAAAAATATGCAAAGACGTTACCTAGAATTTATGAAAATGTTCATGTAGCAAATTTCGAGGACAAAATTTTATTGATGGGAGAGAACAGTAATATCCCAAATTTTATCCACCAAAAATTCCTTGCACATTTGTTACATTAATTGGAATAAAATGGTGAATTTTGGTACATTTGAAATGACAAAATAATAGAAGTAGAGGTTACATGAAATTTGGCTAAGTTAAGGCACACAAATTCAATTGTTGTCTTCTTAAAGGCCTAATTTTGTAGCCCAAAATGAAGAAAGGAAGAGCACAATTTTTGGCTCAATTTATTGTGTTTGATTCAGCCAAGAATAAAAAGGGAGAAAGGAAGACATAATTTAATTCAAAAATTGAGGAAATATAAAGGCAAAATGGTCATTTGGCTAATAAATCAAGAAACTCTTATTTTCTTCATAATTAAGGGCCAAAGTTGGCCAAGAAGGAAGAAAGGAAGGGAAAATAAATATTTGGACACAAATCAAGCCATGTGGAAGCATTTTGGCCAAGTAAAAAAAGAAGAAGCAAAAAGTTTTTTTTAAAAAAAAAAAATCATGTGCAAATTCCATTAGATGATTATTATTTTAAGGAGGTAGAAATAGATATTATAAGAGGCCATTTAGCTCTACTAAGGGCCAATATTTCGGCCAACTAGAAAGAGAAGAGATAGCATAAGTTAGAAGAACAAAAGAACAAAAAGAAGAGACAGAGATTCAAGAAGCAAAGCTAGGTAGGTTTGTAAGCAAAATTCACTTGTTCTTGTCTCTAAATCATTAGAAACCTCTTCTAATCCTCATATCTTTCTTGAAATTGTAAATGAAGAAAATCACCAAGAGGGGGGTGAATTGGGGATTTTAAAAACTTTTCGAAAGCTTCTGGAAATGGTGCACAAAGCAGGGTATAACAGAGAAGGAGAGAAAGAGCTTGACACAGAAGATTTATACTAGTTTGGTCTCAACTCTTGACCTACGTCCAGTCCCTAGACTCTCTGAGATTTTCACTATCACTATAATCAGATACATACTCTGTACTCGAAATTTATTATCTCACTAGGATACACTCCCCCTTACAAGTTGTAAACTGATAATCCAACCTCAAAGTCCCACAACTTTGAGATTTTACAATAAATGATAATCAATGAGAAACTCTCTTAAAAGAGCAGATGAAATAATCATTGAAGTTTAATGTATCAAAAGATACTTTACAGAAGAGTAGTAAATGCAAGTAAGACTTGAGCTTTTTTGTTTTTTTGTATTCTTATTGTTGTTGAGAATTGAATGCTCCAGCTTATATATGATGGAAGCATTATAAGACTGTTGGAAACATTAATGTGACCGTTGGAGACATTAATGAAGCTGTTAAGTTGTAACTAGGTCCATTCTCTCTCAAGCTTTGATTTAATCTGGATGCTCAGATATTCTTGTTGACTTCCTTTGAGATAAATTCGTTGGATGATGTGGCTTCTTGATGGGGAAAGAAAACATTTAAATCTTTGGAATGTCCAAAGAATGATTTGCCAAAAGAGTGCTAAGTTTTCTGGGGCAGCATTTAATGTTCTGACATCACCTTTTGCTTTATACTTAAACTTAAGTTCAAAGCACGTTTGATCATTTGAAACTCACTAACAAATTGATTAAACATAGTTAGGAATAGTAATGAGAGAAGATATGAAGTATTTAGATCATACATGAAGATTTCGCAAATTCGAGCAAGATGATTTCAAAACAGAGCGCTTTAAACTGGAGTTTGTTCACACAAACTGGAGTTTACAACTCGAGTTTAGCTTTCCAAACTCGAGTCTCATGAGCATCTTCTTTGAAAATCATACGACAGTTACTTCTGTTGGCAATAAAAAATACACTACCTCCCAATGTGTCAATCATTTTGGTGGAGTTACGTTCTTTCATTTGGAAGTTGTGTTCCAAGGTTTTGATCATTGAGGAGCTCATTAGGTTCAACAGAAAATCATTCATACACTGTGTCATTTGAAGATGATCTTTCCTTCGTCTTTTTTCACAGTTATGATTCACCTGACAGTCCACCTTGTTTATGAAACAAAGCTTGCTAGCTCAGTTCAATATTGATGGATGTATCTGATTGAGAGGTACTCATTTTACATATGTGCATCACCATTACTCTCTAAATTTGCTAGTTGCACATTTAAGCATTTACGCACATTTTCCCTTCTTTACTTTATAGGTTTCTTGGAAAATTAAAATCTTACATAAGGAATAAGGCATGGCCAAAAGGTTCTATAGCTGAAGATTATATAAGGGATGAGGTCCTATATTTTTGTTCAAGGTACTTTGATGACATTGAGAAATCTTTCAACCGACCGCTTCGCGTAGACGATTATCTTGAACTCAAACCTTTACAAGAGAGTTGTTAATCCCTCGTATTGGTAAACCATTTGGAGAAAGTGAGAACTTCAAATTGATGGCAACTGAGAAGTTGCAAGCACATAGATATGTCTTGATTAATCGCACTAAAGTTGAACTCTTCTTTTAGTAAGGATTGACACTCATATGTTATATATATATATATATATATATATATATATATATATATATATATATATATATATATATATATATATATATATATCTTACATTTTATACTTACATTTCATGATCTCCATCTCATGATTAATTGCAGGGAATTCAGAAGTCTTGTGAAGCATCAACTCAGGATCCATACCCAGACATCCTCCGAAATTGACAAAAAGGTCCATAGAGAATTCTCAGGTTGGTTTGCGTAGAGAATACTAAATGATCATAACCCGTACTCACTAGATTTCAGAGCTCTTGCATTCGGCCCTTTTAACCATGAAACCAAGTTTACGACATATAATGTCAATGGTTTCAATTTTTGCACGGTTTCACGAAATCAAGGATTGTTAAAACAAAAATCAGGTGTTTATGGCACCTTTGGGCCAAGGAGTTATGCGAGCAGCAGTGATAGGAACATCAGTTAGGAGATGTCTTGTATTATGGAAAGCTTCTTTATGTCGTCGAAATAAATTACCAAGGTCATTTCACTGTGATGCTGTTCAAGTGTTTGTGGGAAAATACGACAATTTCTCGAGACTCTCAACTAATGACTTAGGCATCACATCAGTAAATTTCTCTCGGCCAATTCACACTGGTCAACCTCAAGTTGATGAGCCATATATTTTTTTCCTCAGAAACAAACCGGGTTTATTATGTCGATGACGAGAGGCTCATAGATTGGAATATGGTGGTTCACTTAAAGCCTCAAGACTTTTACGACGTGAGCGATGGTGATAACATCGCCTACGAGAGTGAGTCGTTCTAGCCCGCCAATTTTGAAAACTTCTTCCCTAAAGGCAATAACAATTTACTTATAGTTTAGTGTGTGTTTTTAAGTTATGCTTTATTATCACTTAATTTAAGTTTAATTTTTGTACAAATATATTAATCTCACAATTAACATTTTCTCCACACATTTTTTGTAGGGATGACAACGAAGATTGATTTAACAAAATTATGCTTATCTTATTGCAATCCTCTCTATATATTTTTTTAATAAAAGACCAACGGATTTTTTGTAGTAGTAAAATCTAACCACTATAAAAATAAAAAACCGCTAAAAACACCGTCACATCAATCGCTACAAATAAAAACCGCTAGAAAAATTTTCACATCAACCGCTACAAATGTTACGCATATATCCCTATAAATACCCCACCACATCTCATTTTACACACTCCTTCATTTCTTTCCCTCTACCTTCTCTCTTGTTTTGTCTCATCCGTCAACATTTTCTGGAGAGGTTTAGTGCTGAGCAAGTTGATCAAATATGTTAAATATTTTCTTAAAAGAATTTGATTTTGATTTTTTCCTTTCTTATAATTCTCTGATATTAATTATTATTATTTTATCCAAAACTTTAAGGACATTCCTCAACATTCCTTCTATAATCATCAACATTCATTTCATAATCAAATATCATCTAGTGGACAATATAATAAGTTCATATTATCTACACATTCTGAGTATTATGCCTATATAATGTCCATAATCAATTATCATATACCAGTATCACTTTTTTACATATTAAATTTTATCATTTAAATTGTCACTTTAATGATAAGTAATCTAAAAATGACTCAAATTACGGATTTTTTTAAAGAAATGTTAATATTTTTATAGAGATTTTAGAATCGTGATAAAGTTTGATAAAATTTTTTGGAGTAAATACCCTTTTTGGTCCCTGAAAAAACACGCGCAACCCATTTTGGTCCTTGAGTAAAAAAATGTCATTTTTAGTCCTTAAAAAGTAAAAAAAAAAAAAAGTCCCTTTTAGTCCTTTTAGTCATTTTTTGTGGGCATTTTAATCCCTCACAAATTCCCAAAAAATCCATTTTAGTCCCTAAAAAGGACCAAAAATGACATTTTTTTTTACTCAGGGACCAAAATGGGTAGCGCGTGTTTTACCAGGGACCCAAAAGGGTATTTACTCAAAATTTTGGCGCAATTTTTAAAATTTCACCTAAAATTTGTAGCAGCTTCAAACATTTTTATATTTCGCAGCGGTTCTCTAACCGCTACAAATTTTATGCGCCATTGTTGATCTTTCAAAACTTTTGCCGCCAATTTTAAAAACTTCTTGCCACCATTTTTGAAATTTCATCCAATATTATTGCGGTTTTATAACCGCTACAAAGTTTTGCCGCCGATTTTTAAAAATTCGTGTATGTAGTTAGTAGTAGTTTAGTAACCGCTACAAAGTGTTTCAATTTCAACATGTAGTGGTTGATTAACCGCTACAAAATGTTAACATAATATGGTATCTCAATGTCATCTTGTAGTGGTGATATCGAACCGCTACAGTATCAATAGCGGTTTAGTTACATAATAGCTTGCAACGTTGCATTTTGTTGCAGTTAAACCACTACAAATACGCGATTTTAACCTCTACAAAATGTCTGTTTTTTTGTAATGATTTTTTTTGATTCAAATATAATTTTGAAATAACTATAATATTAAAAAGAAGCATTTTGGTCAAAACAAAAGTTTGTGATCAAACTTAATTGTCAATTAACAAATTTTGTTTGTGTAACATATATTTTAATTCCAATGGAGATTTTTATACATTTTCAAAATAAAATAAAGGCTTTTCTAATTTAGATAAAATAGAGCCACAGTAGTGCATTTTACTCTTGTTTAATTTTTACCCTACCAAACAAAACAATAGAAAAAAAAGAAGAAGCATTTTTGTGCTTTTATATATCATACCAAACTACCAAATAAAATTCATTTCATTCCCTTCCATTTCGTTCATAAAAACTTTCATTTCCAATATATGGGGATAAACCCATAGCACATCCTGATGCAGAACCCATGCCAACTTGATCATTCTACAGTACTTTGCACGACCGCTTGGTGATGAATCCCATATGATGAATTTATAGTATTTGGCAAGGTTCTGAAACCCGGACCAGTCATTAAACCGGTCGAGGTACTGGATTAAGGGTCAATGGGTCAGACCGGAGTCAAATCGGGGTCAAACCGGTCATATAATATAAATAATAAAAAAAGAAGGAAAATGAATTGAGAAAAAATGTTGGAAAATGGAAAGGGAGTGAAGGACGTCTCCTCACCTTCTCTCACCTACATAACATCACATGGCGCGGGACCCACCTCTATCACCAATTCCCAATCCACCTTTTCCTCAACAACTTCCAACCACATAATTGTAGATCCACCTTTATAGCTTTATCTCCATGTATCTCGTTTCTCTTTCTTTTTCTTATGCAGAAGTCTTCCGAGCTCCTCCTTGTTTTTGAATCACTTTCTTTCTTTCTTTGAGAAATGGGAAATGAGCTTTACTGGTAAATGAGTGAGGGAGAGCTTCAGAAAGACATAAACCATCACCTTCTCCTTCTTCGATAGCAACATGACCAGATTTGTCTCCGTTACCGTATAAGAAATTGCTACCATTTTCTCCTTCCTTGCCTCCGCTATTTGCCTTGTTCTTTTCTTTGGCATTAGCTTTCTCCACCCCCTTTCTTCTCCTTCAGATCTCCAGATCTTAGTAGCTTTTTAGATCTCTCTCTTTCTTCTCCCTTCTCTTTTCTTGCCGTCAGAGTTTCAGTTTCTGTTGATTTTTTTTAAAAAAAAAAAAACGAGTCTGGCTCGGTCAACTCGGCCGGTTTAGGCCGAGTTGACCGAGTTGACTCCGGGTCAACTTGGGACCCCGGTTCTGTCCCCAACTCGGACCGATTTTCCGGCCAGTTCGCCAGTTTCCGGTCTGAACTGGCCGGTTTGGTCCGGGTTTCAGAACCATGGTATTTGGAACCTTGTCGGCATTTTGAATAGATAATATTGATAATCTTAATTTGACACTTGAGGCATGATTTGGACAATAATGTGTTAGTTTTCTATGTGTTTCGATGATAAATGACAATTGTAAACAAAGTATAGTTAATGATTCAAGTAAAAAAATTATGTTTTACCTTGATCAAACTTGAATCAATAACTTGCTATCAAATTAACTGAAGTTTAAGGTTGTCATACTCGAGTCAAGCCCTTTGAAAACTCAGTTAAAATATGCTTAAACTTTGACTGACTCGGGTTACTTGAATATGACTTGAGTTAAAAGACTTTGAAAAATATTTCATGAAATGCTTTAACTCAAGTGGTCTCTACATGCCTCGAGTTACCTCTTGTGAACTTAAATTTATTTTTTTCAAAGTACTGATATATTGACTTGAGCGCGTATTAATTGCCTCGAGTGCAATTTCTGAAAGTTATTTTCAAAATGTATTTTGCCAACTCGAGTTACCACTTAATGACTCGAATGTGACCTGTGTTCAAAATGCTTTTCTGAACTTAACTCGATAACCTCTGTGTAAAAGCTATTGATTTGAGTGAGATATACATGACTCGAGTCACTAACTTGAAGTGAACATTCTAGATTCGAGCTAAGCTCATACAGAGTCATCTTTACATATAGTTTCAAACATATTTTCAAAGAAGAAAAACATGTGACTCGAGTGTAGAATGTAACATCCCCGTTTTCTAAAAGCAGTATAAATTTTTTTCATCAGAGTAGAGCATCGGAACAAGAGTGTAACTGATATATATATTTAAAATGCCCACTGGCTAATTACAGAAGCGGTACGTGACCGAGAGTTTTCAAAAGTAAAGAGTAACAACAGAAAGTCTTCAGCCGGATCCTTGAACCTGTTGCTTTCATCTCTCCTCGGTCATCGGTCCTTCCGACCCTGATGCTATGTTAAGAGCTGAGATCCGCACCGGATCTCAGGTAACGGTTAACCTCATGTATACATACACACATATGGGTTACAGAGCAACATTATATAAAACACACCCAATCAATGCACATGTAGCGCTCCCAGCATGTAGATATATCGCCCCCAGCACTACAGATGTATCGCTCCCAGCATTACAGATGTATCGCTCCCAGCATTACAGTTGTATCGCTCCCAGCCTTACAGATATATCGCTCCCAGCATGCATACAGTTATTTTCTAACATAATATGCATTCCAACAACACACCACATATACACATACCATACTCACATCATACCACACACACATCACATACATGCATACTATATCCATCAGATTAGTGTTACAGTACGCGAACGTACCTTCGTTGACGGATTACGGTATTTCTGTCGGTATACGGCACGACAGTAGGTCAGAACGTAATCAGGGATATCCTATCAACATAACAACGTACTTGTTAAGGATCTATCATTACGACGGACATTTTTAGTCAAAATGACCATTTTACCCCTGACCCACTAATCGGCGGAATTTCGCCAGCACTTCGTTACTTTGACCCTAATCTTCCAAAATTTCAACATAACTCCAACTCCAACATAATTTTCAAAATATATATCATATTGATTAGTGATTCACATCATAACAGGAATTTTAGGTACAAATTACCATTTTGCCCCTGATGCCCCTAATCGGCGGAATTTCGCCAGAGCTCTCTAATCTTCCAAAATTTTGCCATAACTCCGACCCCATCATGATTTTCGAAATTAATGACTAAAATACCCCTAACATATGATATCTAATCATACTTGGAAGATTAAAGACTAAACTAGCATTTCTACTCTAACTATCGAAAGATCTACGGAAACTTAAGACTAAGTACCGAAGAACTTACTCAGAGCTTCGCTGCAAATTTTCCCGGACTCCTCCTCTTCCTTCCTTGCTGCTCCAATTCGACCTTGGCTAGTGAGAATGGTGTGAAAAATGCAAAGGAGGTGAAGTCCTATTTATAGGCAAACCCCGGTCACTATTCACACTTTACCAGATCGGATATCGACCGTCGAATTGCACACGGATGAGGTGGCATGATCTTGGCCATCCAACCCTTTCTCTTTCCTCCATATGACATCATCCCCATGATGTCATCCATGTACTTTGATGATGTCACTTACTTCCTCAAGAAGTTTTATCCCGATAAAGTCTCCGATCGGTGTCCGAATCGCGTAATCTTGTAAAATCTTAGAAATCTGGAATCACAACTTTGAAGACATTTTCTCACTCATTAGAAATATCTAGGCTAAATAAATTTTTGATTCCATACAGGGTTCCAACGGTCCGGCGGAAGTTTTACGGAAAAACGTGCCGGTTACGGAACGAACTTCCGGAATTACCAACTTCGGGACAAAAATTCACTGATTCCAAATATGTCCAGATAATCATAAACTCATCCCCAGATGTTGAGTTACAATTTATTTTCTTCAAATTCTAATTCTGTGACTATCTGCCTTTTTCACAGATTACCCTATTTCGTCTTATTATCAAAATGCTCCACCGATCTCGGAATTAACTTCTGGAACAGTCTATTTCAAGATAAAAATCCACTCTTTCATATTCTTTACTGACCTTAGAAAATTTGTTCATGGTTTTCCAGTCAGGATCCAATTCCTATCGGTGTTTATTTACCTTTTCTATTTTTTACACTTAATTACTTATATTATATAATATTACAACTTGATCAAATATCATGATATTTTAAACTCATTCTTATCCTCATTTTTTTTGTAAAATTCGGCTGGCCTCTTTTTGGATTTGTGAATATTTATTTTTCTAATTAATTAATTAATTATTTATTTCAATTTTCTTAAAAATTTCACAAAATTCCCTTATTGGTCCATTCTTGCATTTAGGCTTAAAATTACCTAATCTCACCAATTTTTCTTCATATTTTCTAATTAATTAGCAAATATATTTATGCTAATTTTTTTGCCCTTTACCACTAATTTTAGGGTTTTACATAATTATCTTTGAATTTTCCTTTGTTCATGCTTAAGTAATTAGCCAATAATTACTTAATCAAATCCTTACTATTTGTTGCTAATTTTCTTAATTAGAATAACTCATTACCTCACAACTTTTATACTGACATTAGTGTTTCATGTCTCATGTATTATAAGATTTACAGGGGCATTTTGGTCATTATAATACTTTTTAACTTTCCCCCTTTATTTCTTTAAGGTAATAATTTAGTAAATTACCTAAATTAGGGACAATATTATTCCCTATTTCAAATAAATATTTACTTGTCTCTTTATAATTTTCACAGGGTATTTTATAACCCGTAATGTGTTTAGGGACCTGTTTGCAAACTTCCAAATGTTTTAGGGACCTAATTGCAAATTATTCTTTTTCAAGAGAAACTACCCTAAAAATAAGATAAAGCCTCCACAAGGTATTTGAGATCATATATTCACCTATTTCCAATAGGTATTATTTACTCAATATGATACTTATCATAAGTGAGATTTTCAGGGTATTACATAGAATGGTTAACTCGAGTCAACGACTCGAGTGTGCTTGAAACTCAACTCAAGTTAAGTTATCTCTGTTTTGCAAATCACCGTGTTCGTAAATCTTAAATCTTTGGTTGTGATTTGATTACTTCTTATCATCACTCATTATTGTTCCTAACTATTTTTAATCAGTTTATTAATGAGTTTCAGATGATTAGATGAGAGATTAAATACAGATTGATCAAAAAGCATTGATTACGTCAGTTGCATTAAATGCGTTTCCAGAAAACGAAGCATGAATGTGGCAATCACTTTCTGAGTAAATGCAAAGGCATTCCTTTCCTCTTTCCTTTATTAGAAGTTTCAATATCCAACGGGAAGAATGGAAAGAATGTCAAAGCAATTGAATGACGACGCTCATTTGTAGAATCAAAGCTGTGAGTAATAGATGAACTTCAACGTCTAACGGCTATATTGATTACTCTTAATGTCTCATTGAAAGCTTCTCAACGGTCATTAATTACCTTCACCAAATATAAGTAGATGCATTCAATACATTCCAACTATCAGAAACACAAACGCTCAAACGAAATATATGTATTTACTGTTTCATTCATTATTGTGTAATATCTTCGGATATTTTAATCTTCAGTGTTTATCAATCTACTCTTTGAGAGAGTTCAATTATATTCATTTTTTCTGTAAATATACTCAAGGTAGTGGGACCTTGCAGAGTGGGTGTATTGATTACAACTTGTAAGGGGAAGTGAATTCTAGAGAGAGAATTACTTTGAGTACAGAGTGTGTAATCAATTGAAAGAGATAATGAAATAACCAGAGAGTCTGGGGACTGGACGTAGGTCAAAAGTTTAGACCAAACCAGTATAAATATATTGTGTCAAGTTTTCTCCCTCTCTACTTACTTTACTCTGTTTGGTGTGAGTTTTAGAGTTAATCGAAAAAGTTTTTAACACCCAATTCAGTAAACTCACCTAAACTTTCCTAATAATAATAATAATAATAAATCTTGGTAGATTCTGAAAAACATGGGAAGCCAGAAATTTGTTTTAACACCCAATTCCCAGTCCTTTCTGCTGATAATTGCCTAATCCAAAGGGAGCCAGAAATTTGTTTTCAATTGTCACTTTCTAGTGCTATGGCACTTTAATAAGTGGCTTTAATTCATGGGGTCTATTATTATAGGAGACAAGTTATCAATCAACTTTGGAAAATAAGATACATTTTTATTGTTCATCATTTCATGTTGTGACTTTTCAATGCACGCTCTTGTCTGTCTTCATTTATTTCTAACTTGTTTCTGTAACTTAGGACTCAGGAGGTATAATTTCGTAGAAAAGTCTTCTTCCCAAAATACATGCAATTTAAAAGGTATGGTATAAAAACGTTCACTTTACTCGTTCGTTATTTATTTCCCTTTTCTCTATGCTAATTAATAGTAGTATATATATTTTATATATAAAATATGTTAAAGTGAAGTTACTCAATATTTCTAGTTATCAATGATTATGGGTTCATTGCCATGGGCTCGTGAGGAGAGGGAAAAGAATGTTACCACTAACTTCCCTCTCCACTTAACATCTCAACTATTGGATCAAGTTTTAATAAGTCTTTGGTTGAGATTATGTTTCTAAAGCAAATAATTGATTAGTTATTAATATGCAAATTGATCCAAAAATATTTCTTTTTTCAACCCTCTTTTATTGTCTTTTATCATTTTTTCTTTATGACTTAGTCATCCAACTTGTTTTATGATCCTATATCCTAACGCTCATTTAATTTCGATTGAATTTTCAATCAAATATCAATATCATGTGAAAAATCAGACACAATTCTCTTCCATGTCATTGTCTAGTATACATGATTGGTTTTTACACACATTACTTTTGAAGATACTTCTCATCTCTTTCTAACTTATTTTGTAAGTTTATAAATAGGTTTTTCTTTTTCCTTTTTTTTTTTAAAAAAAAAAGACATATTCATAAGTAGAGGCTAAAAATTCATGTAATATTTTATTTTTCATTCAAAAGGAAACTACAAACAAAATTCTTGGAATTGAAAACACATCATTTCACATTTAAATTGTCATTCATGCCAAATTATCCAGCATAGTATTGATTTTTTGGAAAGGATAATAGAAAGCAAAAATATTGGTTTGATTTATCGACTCATTTCAAAATTAGCTAGGCCTCCAAATCAAATCATAAACTTAATTATCTGAATTATTGGCCCAACACCTCATTTTTCAAACATCACATATTTTTTAGAGGATAATTATTCTACATGTGACGTGGATGTTATTGCTTCAATTATATTGACATCTCCTCTATTTTAAAAACATATATTTAAGTCTAAACAGTTAACACTTTTAAAAATAAGCTAAAAAGATGATTTTTTAATTAAAATTTACATTTTATTTACTAATTTAACCTTTATCATATTAAATCCCAAATTTTGTTTTGAAGAATTTAAGAGTTTCGTTTTCCTTAATTTTATTTTTGATATAGTTCTCTAATTATGATTTCCTTCAAGATTATACCATCTCTTTCTAACTCAATTTGTAAATCTAAAAATTTCTAACTTAATTTTCTTCCTCTGTTTTTTTGCCCCCTTTTATACTCTTTCTATCATTTTTTCTTTTGGAGTTTATCATTCAATTTGTCTTACACTTCATGTGAAATAATACACACACTTGTTTTTAATATATCGTGTATCGCGGTCTCGCCTAATGGCTTTTTTCCCCCAAAGTACAGTGACTTTTGAAGATTCACCCCGCCCCCCACACAAAAAAAAGAAAAGAAAAAACCCACAAAAAGAAAAAACCCAAAGTACAATGACTTTTGAAGATTCCTCCAAAGTCTACATATATTTTTCATCAAAAAAAAAAAAAAAAACAACTTCCACAACTCAACTTCATATCTAGTACTAGAGAGGTTGAAAATTCCAAAAAAAAAAAAAAATCTCCTTTTTTATCAAATTACAAACAAAATCGTTGATATAGACAACATTTCATTGCATGGTATTGATTAACAGCCAATAAAAATAGGTCTATTTGATAAGAAGTTGGCTTATAAATTATGTTGACTATACGAAGACATTATTAGTGAGCGGTTTGTTTGTATGCTCTATTTAAATTAATCTAGAGACATGTTCTGACAACCAACTCAGTGAAAATAGATTTCATTAATTGAACATGAAATATACAAGGAAGGTCCTCATAAAAAATCTGAGCCCAACCTATTTATACTATCCTATGGCCACGGGAAAAGTAACTCTACAATATATACCTCTTTTTTGATAAAAACTCTACAATATATACCTAAATATACTGCAGTAACCAAAAAATTAGTTTTACAAGCCCACATGTAGAACGTAAGAACTTAGAAACCCCACTATTTCTTACACCTACATTTAGCTTTCGGAGGAGTAAGAGCCAGAGGAGTATATTGTAAATAAACAAATTAAAATTTCCATCCTTTCTGCTGATAGCAGCCTAATCCAAAGGGAGCCAGAAATTTGTTTTCAATTGTCACTTTCTAGTGCTATGGCACTTTAATAAGTGGCTTTAATTCATGCGGGGTCCATTATTATAGGAGACAAGTTATCAATCGACTTCAGAAAACAAGATACATTTTTATTGGTCATCATTTCATGTTGTAACTTTTCAATGCACCCTCTTGTCTATCTTCATTTATTTCTAACTTGTTTCTGTAACTCAGGACTTAGGAGGTCTAATTTCGTAAAAAAGTATTCTTCCCAAAATATAAGCAATTCAAATGATACGGTATATAAATGTTCACTTTACTTGTTCGTTATTTATTTCCTTTTTTTCTATGCTAATTAGTAGTACATATATTTTATAATTAAATATGTTAAAGTGAAGTTACTCAATAGAGAGAACTGCAGCGTATTGAATACATGCGTATATGCTTTCCTCGAATTCTAAGAACAAAACAAGTACGCATAACATTTAAATAAGTCGACAATAGAGCTATAAAGCTATTTATTTTATAGTGTTCTTTCAGGTTAAAAAATTAGTGAGTGCAAAGCAAGCAGGCTCAGCTGGAATTTCAGGTTAAAGGTCCAGATGGTAACAACTAGATCTCAGCGAATCTTAAGATGAGAAAAAACTAGATAAGTGAGATTAAGGTTCAAAACAAGAGCGAATGAAAATGCGTTAATTTCTGGTCCGAAGTTTGACCCGAAAGAAACAAAATGTTGTGGAATCTCTGAAGTCTGAACCAATCGATTGGCTCTGTACGTTAATTTTTGCTCTATTTACAGCACAATGAGGCCATTTTTTTCTTAGGGTTTCGCTTGCCGCTCTGTCTTGCCGACCACTAATTCCTCATCTTAAAGTTCGCTGAGATCTAGTTGTTTCTTGATTTGTGGCTTTTGTGACATCAAAATTTTCTGTGAGATTTTTTTGATATTTTCTTGGTCCCTTAGAACCTTGAAGGAATTTTTTCAATCATGTATCCTACCAATAGTTGCCACTTAAGGACCACTCCTTAGCTTCCATTTATATACAGTGCCACAAAGACTCATTGACCCAATTTATTCTTAATACCCCCACTCATTGTTTTCAACTCCTTGTAGGAGATCTTATTGGAATAAGGTTGTAAAGCCTGATGAAATCTTCGATGATTTCATACATGGACAAGTGTCTTCTACGAAATGTTTAAATCAATAATATAGATAGAAATATTGTACCCAAAAAAATATCTGACTAGGATGTATGGCACAACACCTCTACCATTTAAGATGGTCTTTCAACACCATGTTAAGATGTAAATAATTCCTCAGTAGTTTTTATTTAAAAACTTGCACTTTGCGTGGGGACCTTTAATTTTCAAATAAAATATTTGTTATTATATAGTGTATTATGAGCTTGAAAGGAGATTAATAGCCTTAATTTACACATAACATTCATAATTACTAACAAAGAAAACAAGATGCTGAATTATAGAAGAAAACTCAAACCACAAACAACAACAAAATTCTGCCATCTAATACAAATCTGACAAGTTAAAACTTCCAAAATGTACTAGCTTATCTCCTTTTTTCAATTGCAAGATGTTAATTTCCATTACTTGTTCCCTCATCAATACTAATATGAGAATGTACAGAAACAATGGATGCTGTTACATTAGAGTTGGATATGTCATCCACTAAAATTCTCTCATTAGGATATAGAGAGGGTTTTGAAGGCATTTGAAGACTTGAAACATCATTTGCTTCTAACATCTCTATTACTTTGTTCATTGAAGGACGATCAAGAGGCTTTAGTTGTATGCACCAGAGTGCTGCTATGAACATCTTCTTTACTAAACTCTTTTCTTCTTCCATCAAATCTTCCATTTCTATATCTTTATTATCATCAAATTGGTCATAAATCCATAAGGGATAGTATAGTTGGCTTGAATGTTCTGTCTGTGGATTCAAATTCCTTCTTTGACTTGCCATTTCCATCAAAAGCATTCCAAAACTATAAACATCAACCTTATGAGACACTCTTCCAATATTCTTGTAAAACAACTCAGGAGCTATATATCCCATTGTTCCTCTCGCTGTCAAAGTGGCAATATTACCATCTATTGCATATAAATGTGCTAATCCAAAATCTGAAATTTTTGGAGTGAAGTTTTCATCAAGAAGAATGTTACGAGGCTTGATATCAAAATGCAATGTTTGCATATCACATCCATGATGAAGGTAAGCAATTCCACGAGCCACTCCTAGAGCTATCTCATATATCTTACAATAACTCAGGGACTTGTTTTGTTCTTTAGAAAAAATATGTTTATCCAAAGATCCATGAGACATAAATTCATAGATAAGAGCACGTTTTGTTCCTTCAACAAAAAACCCTACAAGATGTACCACATTGAAATGGTGTATCCTCCCAATGGTTGCCACTTCACTCATAAAATCTTGGCCATTAGCTTTATTGGATTTACCTAACATTTTGATAGCAACGTCAAGTCCACTCCTTAGCTTTCCCTTATACACAGTGGCGAAGCCTCCTTCACCCAACTTATTCTTGAAATTTTCGGTCATTGTCTTCAAATCCTTGTAAGAGTACCTTATTGGAATGAGGTCATGAAGTCTTATAAAATCTTCAATATCTTCATATATTGACAGGTGTCTTCTACGGCATGTATAGATCAACAATATAGACAACAGTACAACACCAATAAAAAATCTGACCGTGATAAATGGCAAAACAAATCTTCCAGTGAACACTCCTAATTTGATCAGAAGCTTTGATGGCCCAGAATCATAGTAAGAAGTGAAGTCACTTCGATCAATGTTCACTACCCGGGCTAGTCCTGCAAATGTATGTTACTTAAGTGACAAAAAATTGAAAATAGCGTTTGGGCTAACATCCTTTAATTTAGCCTGATTATTAATGCAACATATATAATAAATGTCAGCTGAAGCAATCATATATATCAAACAAACATGGCATTAGTTCACGGACAGTAATGGAATGAAGCTGAAGCTTGAAGGACAACATGATACAATTTTTTTAATAAAAGAAACATGATATAAACTAATACCTAAGAATTCAACTTAAAATATGTGTATTTAAAATGTAAATAAATTTGTTAAAAGACTTCTAATAAAATGAACCCATGAAATAGAAAATATAATGTATGCCCCAAATCATAGGTGATAGGACCTTACCTTTCCAAATCCCCTCGAGATAATCTGTAACAAAATTTTACTCAAGTCAACAATGGTAAGAATAGCAACAAATAGCTATTAATTAAAAGAACAAGTAACCAATATTGGATGAAAAGAATTTTTTGATAAAATTCGGTCCTTTCACCTATTTGGACCGATGAATCACACATTATAATATTACTAAATAAAATATTTTTTATGAATGTCATATTAAAATTAGTTTTTTAATATTGATCTACATTGATGCTTAAATTTAACCTTTATTTTAAGTTTCATTTAATTATAATATTACTAAATAAAAACATATATATATTTGGGAAACAAAATGAAATGAGGTCTTCATGTACAATCAAATGTAAATTATCTATTAATAACTTTTATATGTGATATTGGAGCAGCATGTGATGTGAAAAAATCCAGAGCTTGAGTATTGATTATCGATCTTGTTATTTTTATTTCTTATTCACAGGAATCCTTATATATATATATATATATATATATATATATATATATTCACATGATTATCATATATATAATTGAATATAAGCAGGAGAATTACGGGAGATTGAAAGTAAATAGGTAATAGAAAATAGTTACCTTCTGCAAATATGCGCAGCCTTGGTAGCTTTCCTACATGACCCAACGATCAAACCTCATATTAACTCAACATTCAGATATCATATCCGGGTAATAAGGAAGTACTAGCAGGTAAATGACAATTCATCATTTTGAAATAATTTATGTTTAATTTTTATTCTTGGTTCTGACCAAAAAAATTATTAGATCGGATTTGAGTTGATAGGTACCCCTTAGCTGATTTTAGTTTTTATTAAAAACTTTAGAGAAGCTTTATTGATGAAATGATTGTCAAATCACTTTCACATTTCGGATCTTCATCAAATTACTTATAACTAAATTAATATAATTTTAATTATATACTACCTGTTTTAAATTAAAAAGGATTAAACACAATACTTCATCAGGTCCTAATTATAGGACCAAGTTTGTAGTGCAAGGAGGTAGTAACACAATTAAAATAAAAAATAAAAAAATCATAACCAAACAATAATAAATTTAATAAGTAATGAATAAAGATATAAGGATAAATTCATTTGAAAAAGTTAGTAAATATTTCATAATTTTAAAAATAAAATGAACTAATTTTGTCATCTAAAATATCTATAATTTTTGTTGATATTTTCTATAATATAATGTTTGTATTCACATATATCATAACCAGAGGCGGACCCACACTAGTGCCCATGTGGGCAAGTGCACACACAAAAATTTTATAAAATATACATAATGTGAAGGAAGCTAATGACAACATATGTGGATAGCATGGTGGTTAATGCTCTTCAATTTGTTCCTCAGGTCGTGAGTTCGACCCTCCGCCATTCCTTTTTCCCTTTTTCTTTTTTTCTCTTACTCTCCCCTTTCCCTTTTTCTTTTTTCTTTTTTCTCTCACTCTCCCGTCTCATCTCGCCTCTTCCTCTCTGCCTTCTCCTTATTTTTTTTCTCTTCTCTCACTCTTCCCTCTCGTCTTTTCTCGTCTTCCGAGTCGGTGTGGTTGGCTTATCCAGAGAAGGTGGTGGCTGGTGAAACCACTCTCTTTTTTCTTCTCTTCCGAAGCTTGAAGCCTTGCTTGTCCCCATTTCGCCAGATCCTGTGTTTGTGGTGGCTGGTGGTGCTTTGTCCGAGATCAGAGAAGGTCGACGGTGTAGCGGGGTGAATCAACCTACGGAGATAATTTCTGGTAGGATTTATTTGATTTGTCCTGTTTATTTCTTAAATTTGCTGACTTTATTTTTCCCCATTTCTCACCTCTGTCAATTCTCTCTCACAATTTCCTCACCGGTTCGTGATAGTGCCTCCCCCCCCAAAAAAAATGTATACTTCAAACAATATGGACGCAGACTCTGTTAAAGTGAATACAAA
The DNA here is from genome assembly GCA_025563575.1 of Acacia pycnantha. Taxonomy (NCBI): domain Eukaryota; kingdom Viridiplantae; phylum Streptophyta; class Magnoliopsida; order Fabales; family Fabaceae; genus Acacia; species Acacia pycnantha. The sequence goes on from JAMWYP010000053.1 coordinate 2,986,703, forward strand.
GAAAACACACCTTAAAGGCATGTCGTGCTTTACATCCCATGAGCTGCAAAGTGCTTTGCAGATCAGGGCGTGTTTACCGAAATGAATCCTTGTCCTTTTCTTTCTGAGTATGTTAGACATATTATTGTATTTTGTTCCCGCATACAAACTAGACTGGAGTTTCAGAGTACAGAGCATGAGTCACTTAGCTTAGAGATAACACAAACAAAATGAAATGTAGCATCCATAGCCTCCCCTTAAGCTAATGATTGGTTCCCGCTTCTGAAATTGTGACTCGGAAAATTGGTTTTTTGCTAACCTTTGCTCAATTGATCGATGACAGTAATGCTATGTTCATTGTCTTCTAATTGCATTTTGCATATTAGTTATATTTCAATTTTTTTCCCAGGATTTTAACTCTGAGACATCAAAGTCTAGGCTATAGAACCTTACTTCTTCACCTATGTTAGAGGTGCTTGTTCATAACAAATATTTAAAATCATGGGATGCTTGGTAGTTACTGTCATGAAGTTCAGCACCATGTATACCTGTGATACCAAATTGTTGATCTTATGATATCAAAGTCAAACTGCATGGCTAATTGTTTTGGTTATGTCACTCTTGTTAAGAATAGTTGTAGAATTTCTGGATTCATTTTGCTGTCATTGTTTTGGTTATGTCACTCTTAGTAAGACTTTGTGAAAGTTTGATTTGAGCTTGTGATTCTGGCATTTGGAGTTCAATTTCCTATGTTAATCAGTTTCAATACTGGAAGTGGCTTGCCCCTGGATCAGTTTCGTGCTTGCTGAATTTGCCTACTGGGTTGACAATTGCATTACTATAGGTTGTTGATCAGTTGATTATTGTGAGAAACTATTGTGCCTATTGTTCTGTGGCTGGGAATCCTCTGCTGTTGAGTCTCTTGAAAGACAAGTTTCCTATTAGCTCTTTGGTAAATCTGAGGGAACTGATTTTTCAATTGGCTTATGTGCATATTTATAAATGATTGTCTATTTATAAAAGATAGGTTTCCTATTAATTGCTATCTATTGTTTATATTATTTTGTTTATTGATGCATTTAAAAATTTTCTTAAAAAAAATTTCAAGGCACCCGGATCTTACCATTAATTGTGCACCCACAAACCTAAAATCCTGGGTCCGCCACTGATCATAACCCTTCTAAATATTTGGGAAAAATTATATCAAGGTCTGAATTAAGAAAATAATATTATCTTTGATCATAAATATAAAATATAGTTGACTTTTTTTAGAAGATTAAGAAAGCTAATTAAATTATTTAAAAGTATTTATATTTATTGTTTTTTCTTCAAACTAATTTTGTCTTATAAACTAATATATAATTTAGTCATACGCAACATATGATATGATTAAATAATTTATTTAACTTCTTTAATCCCTACAAAAAATCAACTAGGTCTTATATTTAGGACGAAAAGTAGTATTAGAAAAGTCATATTACTTGTCAATAACAAGTGAAAAAACAACCATTGATAAGTTATGGATTTTTTCAAATATTGTTTATCTTGGATGAAATTTTGATGTTATTTTTCCTACATATTTTTTTTAAAAGAGTATCAATAAGGGTAAATTAAGAAAAAATTGACAAATATAAGATCAATGTCTTTTACTTAGGAATAAGATTAATTTTTTAAATATGTATTATATTAAGTACTCCCTCTGGTCTTTATTATAAGGCACAAACTAACTTTTCTCACAAACCAATAAAAGTAGTTAAAATCAATAAAGTTATCCTAGAATATAAGTAATTTCCAATATTACCCCTACTGATTCCATTAAACTCTAATATTATATTAATTATTACTCTCACCCATTACCTTTATTAATTAGGGGCAGACATGGAAAAAAAAAATCAATGCTCATTGGGAACAAGCAAGTGCCTTATAAAAAAGACCAAATAAACTTGTTAGTTGGTGCCTTATAATAAAGACTAGAGGGAGTATTAAGTAAAGAATAATATGGTAATAAAAATATTGAGAAAAGTAAAGGGACTTACGACAAGATTTATAATATATTCTCAGGGGACTTGTACAGTCGATTCCCCTTTGAAAGCAAAGCAGGCTTCGATTTCGAGGGCTGAAAGCGCATTCAGAGTCAAGTGGACAATTATAATCATCACAAGCTCGTCCCCACCATGAAAGTTCAAATCCAAAGGAAAGGAGTGTGTGAATATCAGTGTAGGACATGATTCCATCAGGCACCAACGATTCCCAATGTAACATCCCAACTTTTCGAAAGCAGTATAAAATTTTTTCATCAGAGTAGAGCACCGGAACAAGAGTGTAACTGATATATTGATATAAAATGCCCACTGGCTAGTTACATAAACGGTATATTAACCGAGAGTTTCCAAAAAGTAAAGGATAATAATGGAAAGTCTTCACCGGATCCTCAAACTCGCCGCTTTCTCTCTCCTCGGTCCTCGGTCCTCCCGAACTCGACGCTATGTTAAGGGCCGAGATCCAGCGCACCGGATCTCGTGTAACGGTTAACCTCATGTTTATGTATACACATACAAACGATGACATCCACAACATCATCAGCACATACCATCACTCTATCACAACCCATGCATATGTATTGCCCCCAGCATGCAGACAAATTGCACCCAACATACAGACCGATTGCACCCAGCATACGGACAGATTGCACCCAGCATACAGACATAACCTCTAACCACTATATGCATTCAAACAGTATAACATCTATACAACACACCCACCACATATATGCATACCATAAACATCAGAGTTAGTGTTACAGTATGCGAACGTACACCAATAGTACATAACTATACTCACACATATCAATAGACCATCAACCACATATACACATACAATACTCACACTACATACATGCATACAGTAAACATCAGAGTTAGTGTTACAGTACGCGAACGTACCTTCGTTGACGGTATTCTGGCACGTTTTACGGAAAACGGTCGTTTTGACAGAAACAATAAACGCCCTGTCGGACAACGTAACGACAAAGAAATCGAGTTTCGACGTCCTATAAGAGTAATATCACTTTTATTAGTGATTTGGTACTATATCTGGCATTTTGGGTAAAAATTACCATTTTGCCCCTATACCCTAATTGGCGGAATTTCGCCAGCACTTCGTTACTCTGACAAATTTTCTTCCCGAAATTTTGCCAGAACTTCGACGCCATTTTGATTTTCGAAAATAAAGACTAAAATAGCCCTCCCATATGATACCCAATCATACTTGAAAATTTAAAGGCTATTCTAGCATTATAACACCTACTTGTGAAAGAACTACGAAGACTTAAAGCTCTGTGCGGAAAACTTACCCAGAGCTTCGCGCAGAATTTCCCAGAGCTCCTCTCTCTTCTTTCTCTCTCTAAATCAGCTCTTGCTTCTCAAATGTGAGAAAACCAAAGGGGAGGGGTGGGTATTTATAGAAAAAGGTGTAGGATTTCGTAGTCGGATTAACTTTGTGAGAATCGATCCGGACCGTCCAAAACATAACTTTTGAAACAACTTTTCCTTCTTCCTTATTCTCCTTGGCCGACCTGCACAAGCTCCAACAGCCAAGGGATTGGCCAATGGGAGGAGGCCAAGTGTCTCCTTCCGTAAGCCTTCCGGTTGAATTTCTCCGATCGGCACCGATTCGCGTGATTTCGGAGAAATCTCAAAATTCTGGATTCATATCTCTGAAAACATATCCTCACTTAGTAGAAATGTCCAATTTAACCTATATTTTGATTCCATATAGGGCTCCAACAGTCCAGTTGAGTCTTTCTCGAAAAACGTGTCCGAACGCGTCCGGTTTCAGAATGCATTTCTGGAATCATCAACTTCTTCAGAAAAATTCACTGAATCCAAATATGTTAAAATAAATTCAAACTCATGCCTAGATGTTGAGTTAGAATTTATTTTCTCTATATCCAAAAATATACCTATATGCATTTGTCCCTATTTTGTTTTATTAGGAAATGCACAAACAACTTCAGAATTTACTTCCGTAAGAGTCTAACGGAAGACAAAATTCCACTGATCATTATTTTTCCATGACTTTGGAAATCCCATTCATAGATCTCTAGATATGATCCGTTTCCTAATTCCTTATTTACTATTCACCCTTTTTAATTATATTATTAAATAATGGCAACTTACATAAATATCTTGGAAATTTATTTTTGCTTCTATTATTATTTTTTTCTCTTTTTCTTAGCCAAAATTTCGGCTGGACCTCTTTAATAATTAATAAATATTTATTTTTATTTAATTAATTATTTAAAGATTTATTTATTTTAATTTTTCCAAAAATTCCACAAAATTACCTAATTGGTCCATTCTTGTATTTAGGCTTAAAAATACCTAAACTCAACTATTTTTCTCCAAAATTTCCAAGTAATTAGTAAATATACTTTTACTAATTTTCATCCCAAAAACCACTAATTTTAGGGTCTTACATAATTATTCCTGAATTTCCTTTGCTTATGCTTAAGTAATTAGCCAGTAATTACCTAATTTCTTAATTATCACTTGTTGATAATTTTCTTAATTAGAACACCTCATTACCTTCATACTTTTGTATTGACATTTTTGTTTTCATGTCTCCTGCATTATCTTAGCATCTACGGGGGTATTTCGGTCATTTCCTTACTTTTTGAGTATTCTTCTACAATTTCTCCAAGTTTGTAACTTAATAAATTACCTAAATTAGGGACAATATCATTCCCTATTTCAAATAGATTTTTACTTGCCTCCTTTATAGCTTTCACAGGGTATTTATAACCCACAATGTGTTTAGGGACCTATTTGCAAATTCCCAAACGTTTTAGGGACCTAATTGCAAATTATCTAATTTCAAGAGAAATTACCTTAACAACAAGGTAAACTCAGTACAAAGGTGTTTGAAACCTCATATTCACCTATTTTTAATAGGTACATTTCCCAATTTTTGATATTTACCCTAAGTGTGATTTTTAGGGTATTACACCCAATCTGAGGCTATGGGGGTCACAAATTCCAGACGACAGTGAGGTTGAAACCGGGGAGCCAACAAGTCACCAGCTACGGCATAAATATGGCCTCCTCCTTTCACACAAGGAGCCGTATCCACATACGTTGTGTCGTTCCTCACCGGATCGCTGCAGTTCAGGTACGCCACCTGCTTGAATACGAAAGATACTGTCCCTCCGTTGTTTGGAGTATAATTGGTAAATTCATAATAATCGTAAGGACTCCCCCAGAAATGGTTGAAGTGGTATAGGGATAAGGAATAGAGAGGGAGGGATGAGCAATTGCCCACCTGAATTCCTGGATCTACGAGTTTGATTCTGAAGTTGTGGTAGTTTATTCCCACCACTCTGTATGTTCCTACCACCCGGTATCTTACATTCAAAAATACATCATCAGAATAATATAGAAGTAAATGAAGGAGAGTGACCTTGTTTTCACAGGCTAGCTCGTAATCAGGGTGGCCGCAGTGGGGTGGGTCATGTGGTAGTCGGAATGGATATGAGATGTTTGTGATATTGCCACACTGAGAGGTACATGTTTTGTTGTAAAGTTCAGAACTCACAACTCTCGCCATTAGAAGCACAGAGGGCCACAACACTAAACACCAACAATACCATAATCCTCTCTCTCTTCCCATCACTCCAACGCTTATGAATGCTTTCATCTACGTTTTTTCTCTTTAATCCCAGCTCCATCCCTCAATTCCTTCTTATTTATAGTTTTATATGACTCAACCTAGCTTCCTTTTTTCATTTTGCTTCACCTATTTTTGCCCCTTTTCTAAGGAAATAAATATTTTGAATTTTTAACTTTGTAAAATAAAAGTATTTTTACCTCCTAAGTATTTTTAATAAAAAACATATGGGTAATTTATCTGTATTTTTTTTTCCCAAAAAATCCTATGATTAAAAACTGAAAAAATATAGGTCAATCCAAAGTTATTGCCAGTAAGTAACTAAGTACGCGTCAGCTTAAACAATTTAATGTGAAAAAAAGTTTAGAATCATACTGTGTATGTATATAGTGCATATGATTTATAAAATTTATGACAAGATTTTTTATAACCATTCAGGCTACCTGATTTCTGAAACTTTTTTTAGATCCAATTACTACGTACCAAGTATTCAAGGAATACCCCTCGTCCTTGGGTTCAACTGGCGAAGGGGTCAGACTTCCTCACCTCAAGGGAGAGGATTCGATCCCTGCCTTGGGGGAGGCATCCTAGGGGTCTAGGAAGCAGTGGAAACGCTGGTAGAGGTGGAGACATGTGTACTCTCTCTCAGTATGCCCTGTGGACTGGGTTCCAAGCGCCCTGCCCTTAGATTGTGGGTGAGCTCAACCCCTTTCCTAAATTTTTCTAACAAAAAGTATTCAAGGAACAAATAATCCAAATCAATGTTTTACATCCAATATCACACTTTTCATGATATATATACACATATATATACACACACAATATTTACTTTCAAGGTATATGCAAATATAATTTTAATGGAGCTAAAAAACGAAGGGACTCACTTTTATTTGTATATTTTTACATCCATTCTCTCTCTCTGTCTTCTTAAGAATAAGTCAATTTCAATATAAAATTTATTAAAATTGCGTTATCGAAAATCATGAATAGTAAATTTTTCTTGACATTTCAATCTTTTTGCAAATTATTTTTGACATTTATATTTATACATACTCGTCAAGATTTTTATTCACTCTTTTTTTTTTGTCAAAAAAAAAAATTGTAGTTATTTAGGATTGTGCTGTAGGGATTGATGAGAATATTCATTGCATTTCAAATTAAGGAGTTCAATAATTACTTTCAAACCGTAATGATTTTTTTATGATCAAACTGTAATAATGAGTTCATTCAAATTTGTTGCATTATGAAGAAAAATTCTGTTGCATTTTAATCTCAATTTTGTAGCCGTTGCATACCGAGAAGATGAGAAGATGGACCGTTTGTTTGCTTTTGCCCAAGTCCAAGCTGTAACATCCCGTTTTCACAAGCAATATAATTTTTTTTTTCTTTAAAACATCATTTGTAAACATCAGAGTAGAGCACCGGAGCGATTGAGTAACTGATATATATATTAAAATACCCATGGTAGCATGTTTTGTTGTTTAGCCGCGACTCCTAGGCGTGCTGCTTGTCCTTCTCCTCGATCCTCGGTCCACCCGACCCTGAAGCTATATTAAGGGCTGAGGTCCATGCATCGAACCCCAGGTAACGGTTAACCTCATGTTTATATACACCATATATGTACGACAGACATTCATAGAATTTTGGTAACATTTACTACGGTCAGACATAGGGTATACATATCAGATATGTATGGCAATAACAATACAGTCGGATGACAGACAATAGTACAGTCGGAGTACAGATAATAGTACAGTCAGAGTACAGATAATAGTACAGTCAGAGTACAGACAATAGTACAGGTAATAGCACAGTAGTACAGTCAGAGTACAGACATGACAGACAATAGTACAGTCAGAGTACAGGCATGACAGACAATAGGCATGACAGACAATAGTACAGTCAGAGTACAGACAATATACATATATGCATACAATAAACATCAGAGTTAGTGTTACAGTACGCGAACGTACCTTCGTTGACGGAATTTCGGTACGGCGGTTGGTCAGAACGTAATCAGGGATATCCTATCAATATAACAACGTATTTGTTAAGGATCTATCATTACAACGGACATTTTTAGTCATAATGACCATTTTACCCTTGACCCCTTAATCGGCGGAATTTCGCCAGCACTTCGTTACTTTGACTCTAATCTTCCAAAATTTTGCCATAAATCCGACCCCATCATGAATTTCGAAATTAATGACTAAAATACCCCTAACATGTGATATCTAATCATACTTGGAAGATTAAAGACCAAAACAACTGTTGGAAATTATGCCCTAGGGGCAAGTCATTGTACTTATCAACGATCCCCATATGAATTGGGTAGTCGCAATGTCTTGCTAGAGGCCGCTTGCGACTTGTAGGCTGATACAGTATTGGCCCGCTGCCAATCTCATGTGGGCCTACAGGGTCGCACACACGAATGGCCTAACACGAGCAAGAGTGTCCAGATTCATTGAATCTTAAATGTGTTTAAGATTTAATGAATACTTATTTAATCTAGGATATGTGTGTGTGTGTGTGTGTGTGTGTGTGTGTGTGTGTGTATATATATATATGCATATATAAATATATTAAATTCGAAAATAATAATGATATTATTTATTGACAATAATATTATTATATATAGTATTTAATTTATTTGATAAATTAAATAACTATAATAAATTGAGATATTGTATCTCAGATTTAATTTTCGAATAAAGATATTGGATATCAGATTTAATTTGAACTGAGATATCGGATCTCATTTTAAATTAAATATAACGATATCATATCTTGACTTAATATATAATAAATTCGAAAATAATAATATTATTATTTATTGATAATAATAATATTATATATAGTATTTAATTTATTTGATAAATTAAATAACTATAATAAATTGAGATATTGTATCTCAGATTAAATTTTCGAATAAAGATATTGGATATCAGATTTAATTTGAACTGAGATATCGGATCTCATTTTAAATTAAATATAACGATATCATATCTTGATTTAATTTATAAATATAAATTAAATCAGTGGGTTTTTAATTCGGATTAAATAAATAAATTTGATTAGATCTATCAGATAGATTTAATTAATATATTTTTTAATCCATATTCAAAATTGGTTTTGAATTTAATACGTCTACTAGGTTTAGAAAAACCTACGGGACATTTTGTCGAGCGTATTAGAAAGCCGCGAGAAACCCTAGATAAAAAATAGAGAGACGCACAGTTCAGAGGCGCTAGCACGCCTCCGTTCGTGTTTCTGAAGGCTGTTCGTGTGGATACCGTAGAGGAAGGCGATTCTAAAGAGTCGGCCTCGCGATCGAGAAGGTAGCCCACCAGTTCAAATTGTTCTGCAAAGGTACGATTCGGAAACCCTAAACCTTGATTTAAACGCCGTTGAGCGATCCGCATAAGGGATCCGTAAATTTTTTTTTTACTCCGCTGCGTGTACGGATCCCAACAGTGGTATCAGAGCCAGGTTAACAGAGCGTTTAAATTGAGTTATTTTAGATGCTTTTATGTATGAGATACATATATGCTTAAACCGAATCGATTTAGGGTTTTTCTTTGAATTGCTCGTTAAGATTTTGGCGGCTTTTCTGAATTGTTCAAATCGGACTATGTGGCTGATTCGCGTGGATTTGAAACGTTTAGATCCGATGTCGATCAGGACGCTGAGATCGGAGTTCTAGTTCGCGCTCAGTTGCGTTCTGAATAGTTCGGACGTTGCTCACGCTCGAACGAGAGCCATGTTCTGAATGTTCAGTTAGTGCGATCACGTTAGGGTTTGAAATTTTTGAAATTTTTTTTTTTGGGAAAATTATTTTCGAAAACAATATTTTATTTTTAAAAAAAATTCTAACGTGTCCGATTGATTGTTTGTGGCGCAAAAATCTAAATCATGATATTATATTGTGTTTATAATATAATATAAATTAGAAAATTTAAATCATGATATTATATTATATAGAGTATATAATATAATGTAAATTAGAGAATTTAAATCATGATATTATATTGTATTTATAATATAATATAAATTAGAAAATTTAAATCATGATATTATATTGTATTTATAATATAATATAAATTAGAGAATCTAAATCATGATATTATATTATATATAGTATGTAATATAATGTAAATTAGAGAATTTAAATCATGATATTATATTATATATAGGATATAATATAATTTAAATTAGAGAATTTAAATCATGATATTATATTATATATAGGATATAATATAATTTAAATTAGAGAATTTAAATCATGGTATTATATTATATATAGGATATAATATAATTTAAATTAGAGAATTTAAATCATGATAAGTTTAATCATAATATTTTATTTCTTAAATGTATGAATTAATGTATATTGTGATTTACCTTTCAAATGTTGTTTGGGTATGGTGAACAACATGGCTCTAGAGTTTTACAATTGTTGTAAATTTTAAATATGGCCTGCGAGACATGCCTCTCTCTCTAAATACTCTTGATGTACATTCTTTTCTCATCTCACTCCCCTCGTATGTTGAAACGAGGTTTCTCCTGATGTATTTCTTTTTATTTTAGAGAAGTCCTCTCATTGGCTTGAGAGGATTTTAGGTTAAGGTTGAGCCATGTTGTGTCACAATTTTAATTATGTCTTGATTTGATGATTGCATGATTAATTTAGAATTTTTAATTATGGTTTGATTAGATCACTCATAATTAATTTAGAATTTTAATTATGTTTTGATTAGATCACTCATAATTAATTTAGAATTTTAATTATGTTTTGATTAGATCACTCGTAATTAATTTAGAATTTTTAATTATGTTTTGACTAGATCACTCATAATTAATTTAGATATTATATGAGATACAATAGTGATTGCATTCATATAAGTATAATTAATAGGATTAATCTAATTATACCCTCTAAATAAAATCTTAAGTCATAATGCCACCAATAAATGAATACTTGTCAAAACCTAGATCGCCCATTTGTATGTTCCACCAAAGTGGATGCATCTGAGTTATCTTGGTGAGACAAGAGTGAGTAATGGTGATACTCAATATTCATTATTGTCCTGACTTAATTGAGATTATCAAAACGGTTTTGGATCTCAAGGCATTAGATGGGATTAAACATGCCACGTCATATGATGATTAAATCCCATAAAGATCTAAGAGTTACATATGATGTAATTGGCAAGGGGTTTGCCTACCTAAATAACTTAATTTAAGCGTCCTGCCAAAGCGGACTTAAATTTAAGCCAAATATGGATCTTAGCCCACTAATTATAATGAGGGTTGTTAATTCGGTGGGAGGTTACTACTTAAACTTTGCATACCTTTAGTTGTAGAATCATGTAGTCTAGTAACACTTCAACACCATCAATGCGATCAGTCCTTGAGAAGGACGAACTCGATGAGACAAACTCTCTTGACATGTTTGGGAACTTAAGCGTTGATCCTAAACACGAAAGAAAAGAGTATCTCATCAATCAACCCATTCTTGACGAGCCTTCAGCTGCTGATCCAAGAGCTCAGACTGATGCTTATACGAAGCATAAAGATGACTCTGTGGATGCAGGATGCCTGATGCTTGCCACTATGCTTCTAGACCTCAATAGAGATCTAGAACATGTGGAGGCTTCTGAGATGATTGTTCATCCTACGGAAATGTTCCAGTAACAGGCAAGGCTTGAGAGGCTTGGATTACCCATGTCCTAGGAGTTAGCTACAGATGTGATCTTGAACTCACTCCCAGGAAGTTATGATAACTTTGTCATGGATTACAACATGGAGGAATCAATTTCTGAACTGCATGGGATGCTCAAAACTGCTAAGCTGAGCCCGAGAGAGGCCTAGTTCTATTTTGTCCATTCAGAAAGGAAGGGGTATATGAAACGGAAAGCCAAGAAGGCAAAACCTCTGAAGGATAGAGTCTCGCTTCTTTTACAATGAACTTGGTCATTTGAAAAGAAATTGCAAACTCAACTTCGAAGATCTAGAGAAGAACAAGAAGGATAGCGGGGCTATCGCTTCAAGTATCTATGCCATAGATATTCGCTTTTCTACTTCCTCAACATGGGTATTGGATACTACATGTGGATCTCACATTTGACTAAATGTTGGATCTCAAGGACAGTAGAAAATTGAATGGACGAATCTATGACATAACTACTAAGAGGATCAAGTCAAATGATTTGAATCTGACCTATCTATGGCATTGTCGTCTAGGCCATATAAATGAGAAACGCATTTCGAAACTCCATAAAGATGGATTTCTTAACTCATTTGATTTTGAATCAATTGATACATGCGAGTCTTTTTTATTTGGAAAGATGACAAAGGCACCTTTTACTGGACACAGTGAGAGAGCCACCAATTTATTGGGCCTCATACATACTGATGTGTGTGGACCAATGAATACATCTGCCAGAGGGGGTCATTTGTACTTCATTACATTCATAGATGATTTTAGTAGATATGGATATATCTATTTAATGAAACATAAGTCGGAATCTTTTGAAATGTTCAAAATATTCCAAAATGAAGTGCAAAATCAACTTGGCAAAACAATTAAGACACTTTGATATGATCGGGGTGGTGAGTATTTGAGCCAAGAGTTCATTGACCATCTTAGGAGTTGTGGGATCGTCTCGCAACTTACTCCTCCAGAACACCTCAATGGAATGGTGTTTCTGAGCAGAGGAATCGAACTCTATTAGATATGGTTCGATCTATGATGAGTCAAACAGATCTTCCACCTTCCCTTTGGGGCAATGCCCTAGAAACAGCTGCGTTCACACTGAATCGTGTTCCGTCAAAGGCAGTTGAAAAGACACCATATGAGATATGGACTGGGAAGAAACCCAGTTTGTCATTTCTTAAAATTTGGGGATGTGAGGTTTATGTCAAACATCAAGCCTCTGATAAATTATCATCCAGATCCTCAAAATGCCTTTTTGTGGGGTATCCTAAGGAAACTAAAGGATACTATGTCTACAATCCCACCGATCACAAAGTGTTTGTTATTCGGAATGGTATCTTTTGGAAAAAGAGTTAATCTCTAAAAGAACCAGTGGGAGTAAGGTGAACCTCGAAGAAGTTCGAGAGTCACAGACAATGTAGAACCACGGATGGAAACCGGAGAAGACTCACAACAAGTTGTTGAGCCTACTCACGTAACACAAGACCCACAAAGGTCCGATAGAACACGGCTACAGCCTCAGAGATATGGATTTCGACACGGAAGCCGTGATGGTAAAGTTTGCAAGCTTCAAAGATCCATTTATGGTTTGAAGCAAGCATCTCGGAGCTGGAATCATCGTTTTGATGAAGTAGTCAAAGAGTTTGGATTCATTCAAAACATAGATGAACCTTGTGTTTACAAGAAGGTTAGTGGGAGCACAGTTGTATTTCTAGTGCTTTATGTTGATGACATCCTACTCATTGGGAATGACATTCCTACCTTGCGAGTGTCAAGTCTTGGTTAGGAAAGTCTTTCTCAATGAAAGATTTAGGCGAAGCCACTTACATCCTTGGGATTAGGATCTATAGAGATAGATCTAAGAGGCCGATAGGCCTAAGTCGAGCACATACATAGACAAGATACCGCATAGATTCGGTATGCAGGATTCTAAAAGGGGTTATATGCCCATGTCTCATGGAATCTATCTCAGTAAGGATCTGTGTCCTAGTACACAAGATCAAAGAGACCGCATGAGTAAGATTCCATATGCCTCCGCCATTGGATCTATCATGTATGCCATATTATGTACTCGACCCGATGTGTCATTTGCCTTGAGTATGACCAGCGAGATATCAACAAGATCCCGGTGAGAGTCACTGGATCGTTGTCAAGAATATCCTTAAGTACTTAAGAAGGACTAAGGACTTATTCTTGGTATATGGTGGCTTGGAAGATGAGCTCGTGTGACTGGTTACACAGATGCGAGTTTCAAACTGACCAAGATGATTCAAGATCGCAATCGGGATATGTATTCTGTTGAATGGTGGTGCGGTGAGTGGAAGAGCTCTAAGCGAGCACCGTAGCTGATTTTGCAATAAAAGCCGAGTATATAGCAAAGATCGGATGCGGCTAAGGAAGCCGTTTGGATTAGTAAGTTCATTAATGAACTGGGGTGGTTCCTACCATCTCAAATCCAATAGACTTGCTCTGTGACAATAGCGGCGTTATTGCGCAGACCAAGGAGCCTAGGTCACATCAAAGGACCAACCATATACTCAAGCGATTTCATCTTATCAGAGAAATCAATGATAGAGGTGATACAAAAAAAATTATTATGCAAAGTACCAGGAGAAAGCAAGTCATTGTACTTTAGATGTTTGTATTTAAAGTATTCTCCTTTAGTTATCATTTCATTTGCATGTTTATAGTGATAATTGTATCCCTGGATATATCTAATTGATTATCCTAAATGTCCCTGGTCGGTCATCTCCGCGGGAGCGAAGATGAAATAAGACCGTATGACTTTGATGAGGTATGGAGATACGAATCAAAGTCATAGGCACTTGTAAGAGTACAAGGTCTTTGGACCGACCCACTATGAGAAAGCTGCATGGAATAAGTCATAAGCTTTTCTCATGTATAACCGCGTCACAACGCCCTTTGACCTGAGATCATCATGGATTCCTACATGATGAGTCGCTGGTCTTTGACCTAGTCAAAAGTCACCTTTGACCGGGTGATGATAAAGGCTATGATCGGGATCAGTGATTTCATGCGGAGGAATGTGAATGGTCAAGATGGGATTTGTCCCTCACATTTGTAGAGAGATAATCTTGGGCCCCTCGATGAGTGAGTCTAAGAAATGTATGGCCATACTACGATGGAAATGAGTTTCCATCTCAATTGTTAGACTACTCGAGAATCAAGAAAGTAATGGTCAAGAACAAGAAGTTGACATTTTCCATGCCTCATCCTTGACCAAATTATCGCGTGACAAAAGGGACGTGACATGGTTGTACGATAGGTTATATCGCATAAACAATGACGTTGATCCTCTTACTAAGCCGCTTGCACAAGTAAAACATGAGCGTCATGTTAGGGCAATGAGAATTAAGGTAATTAATGATTGCACCTAGTGCAAGTGGGAGTCTGTTGGAAATTATGCCCTAGGGGCAAGTCATTGTACTTATCAACGATCCCCATATGAATTGGGTAGTCGCAATGTCTTGCTAGAGGCCGCTTGCGACTTGTAGGCTGATACAGTATTGGCCCGCTGCCAATCTCATGTGGGCCTACAGGGTCGCACACAAGAATGGCCTAACACGAGCAAGAGTGTCCAGATTCATTGAATCTTAAATGTGTTTAAGATTTAATGAATACTTATTTAATCTAGGATATGTGTGTGTGTGCGTGTGTGTGTGTGTGTATATATATATATATATATATATATATATATGCATATATAAATATATTAAATTCGAAAATAATAATGATATTATTTATTGACAATAATATTATTATATATAGTATTTAATTTATTTGATAAATTAAATAACTATAATAAATTGAGATATTGTATCTCAGATTAAATTTTCGAATAAAGATATTGGATATCGATTTAATTTGAACAGAGATATCGGATCTCATTTTAAATTAAATATAACGATATCATATCTTGATTTAATTTATAAATATAAATTAAATCAGTGGGCTTTTAATTCGGATTAAATAAATAAATTTGATTAGATCTATCAGATAGATTTAATTAATATATTTTTTAATCCATATTCAAAATTAGTTTTGAATTTAATACGTCTACTAGGTTTAGAAAAACCTACGGGACATTTTGTCGAGCGTATTAGAAAGCCGCGAGAAACCCTAGATAAAAAATAGAGAGACGCACAGTTCAGAGGCGTGCGTGTTTCTGAAGGCTGTTCGTGTGGATACCGGTAGAGGAAGGTGATTCTAAAGAGTCGGCTTCTGCTGATCGAGAAGGTAGCCCACCAGTTCAAATTGTTCTGCAAAGGTACGATTCGGAAACCCTAAACCTTGATTTAAACGCCGTTGAGCGATCCGCATAAGGGATCCGTAAAATTTTTTTTTACTCCGCTGCGTGTACGGATCCCAACAACAACATCTCTACTATAACTACTGAATCGAAAACTAGAACTTAACACTCGGTACCGAAAAACTTACCCAGAGCTTCGCTGCTTTTTCCTCCAGAGCTCCTCTCTCTAAAACCTCTCTCTATGTTTCAAATTTGCTAAGGCAAATGGTGTGAAAAATGAAGAGAACCAAGGGGTCTATTTATAGAAGAAACCGGAGGGCAAAACGGTAAACTTCCAACTTTGATTCTGAGCCACAAGTTTTAGGGTTTGGGAGGTGTCAAATTCTCCTCCAAGCAGCCCTATGCCGACCTCCCCCCTTGCCCCCAAAGTCAAAAATGCAATCATTTTGTGCCACCTTGCATTGCTTCCAGAAGGTTTCTACTGATAAAGTCCCGGTTCGGTGTTCGAATCGCGTAATCTTATAAAATCTTAGAAATCCAGAATCATAACTTTGAAGTTCTTTTCTTACTCATTAAAAATGTCTGGGTTAACTAAATTTTTGATCCCTTTCAGGTCTTCTCCGGTCCTGCTGAAATTTTACGGAAAAACGCGTCGGTTACGGAAGTACTTTCGGAATCATCAACTTCGGGACAAAAATTTACTGATTCATAATTTGTCCAGTTGATTACCAACTCATCCCCAGATATTGAGCTAGGATTTATTTTCTATATGTTTTCATTTCCTCAACTGCTCCCTTGTCCTTTTTCGTCTTATTCCCTAATCGCTTCACTCCGAGATAAAAATTCACTTGTCTATAAAATACTCTGACCTTAGAAACCTTATTCATGGTTTTCTAGATAGGATTTAATCTCTATCTGTGGTCATTTATGCTATTTGCTTTTTACAGAATATTCCATAGAATATTCCCTAGTATATTCCTTAGAATATTCTTCACCAATTCTTATCCAAATTTTGGTCAAATAGCTGGTCCTTTTTTTTAATTTTCGTTTTTAATTAATTATTTAATTAATAATATATATTATTTAATTATTTAATAATTATTTTTCATAATTTTTCCACAAAGTTTCCTATTGGTCCATACTTTGATTTAGGCTTAAAATTACTTAACCTCACCAATTTTCCTTCATGTTTTCCAATTAATTAGCAAATATATTTTATGCTAATTTTAGCCATAAACCACTAATTATAGGGTTTTACATAATTATCTCTGGATTTTCCTTTGTTTAAGCCCGAATAATTAGCCAATAATTACCTAATTAATCCCCCACCAATTGTTGATAATTTTATTATTTAGAAATAATTATTTCCTCACAACAATTGGACTTACATTGATATTTTATGCTTTACATAAAATATTAAAAATCACGAGGTCAATAATGATCTCGGAATACTTTTTAATTTTTCTCTCACTATTTCCCAAGGAAATAAATCCAAAAGATTGTCTAAATTAGAGACAACATACTCTCTAATTTTTAATAATTATTTTATTGCCTCTAAGGATTTTTTATAATTTTCTTAAGTCACTTTATGCTCCACAAGGGCATTTTCGTAATTTTGGCACTCTAATTTTCAAGAGATTTTTCCCTACAGATTTGACACCACATATTCACCTATTTCTAATAGGTATTATTTATTAAAATATAATATTCCAGATAAATAATTATCCGGGTATTACACAAGCGCCAGTTCAGTCCCGTCATTCCTTCTGTATCAACAAAAAACATCCCGCCCCGTTCCTTCTTCATCTGCTTGCGAAAGGGAGAATCGGCTTTAGAGAGGAGCCCGTGTTTGAAATTCCGAGCCACGAGAAAGCTGTCATCTTCTCTCTGATTGGTAAGCAATAGGATTAATTAGCCGATTTTTCTCTCAGATTCTCAATGCTTTTCTTTTACTCTTTTGCTTCATCTCCCTCGATTTTGTTTCATTAGTGTTCTGTCTCTCCTCCTTACCGCTCAACTCTCAGTCCTTCTCATCTCTCCAACTGCAGTTGCCATCATTCTTGCAAATAAAGTTTGGCCAAACCACTCGTTTGTTACCTATCAGTTTAATATTCGTAGACAATAAGTTTGAAGGGCTTTACCTGATTCCTCATGTTTTGTCACTTTGTCCATTAATTTGAATGGTAGCAGCAATTAAACAATGGAGTAAAGTGGTTTTTATGTAGGTAACAGTGAAAGACTTGGCTATCACCCAAGAGGGGGGGTGAATTGGGTGTTTGATTAAAAACTTAGAACTTTAAAAACTTTCTGCAAATTACTGAAGGTAGTTTGAATGACAATGGTTCGGCCCAATCCTTGACCTACGTCCAGTCCTCAAGTTCCACTTGAGATTTTTAATCCACTATCCTTTTGAGAACAATTACACACTTTGTAAACGAAGGATGGTCCTCTCACTCTCAGACTCCACTCCCCCAGGAGAGTATCTTTCTTTGATCGTTTGTTCTTCTGCATGTGTGTGTGTTCTTTGAGCACCCATGGCTTCATATTTATACTGGTTTGCTTAGTTGACCGTTTGAGGGAGCCTCTGTTTGAATTCAAAAAGAAACTATTCCATTCTTGCAATCAAATCGAATTCAATCGTTTGTAGAATTTGGAAGTTTGTTGATGGCCATAATGACAGCAATGAATTCGTTTTTCTGGGTATAACTTCTACGCGTCTTGCATTCTCATTTCTGCTTCAATTTGAAAGTATATTCCATTTTTAACAGAGAACGCGTCGATCACATTTGCCCAATCTGATTCCTCATCATCCTGCACTTTAACTACAATATTCATGATCCTCTGTGGTCAATGGTTAGTAATCAATTCATTAAAGATTGTATTAAACTGAATTGAATAGCAAAATCATCGTCTGAGCTTTCGGCAGTGCGAACAGCTGTTTTCCGTCAATACTCGAGTATGTGAATGCTCATACTCGGGTATAACTTATCCTGCGTGAGTGTCCACTTTTGAAGATCATAACTTCCTGGTATGAACTCCGATTTCATTGGTTCAAGTCTTGTTGGAAATCCCTTTGAGTCTACTTTCCAATGGCACCAGTTTCAGCTTCATTGGAATTCTATTTTGTGAGATATACTCAAAACATTGAGGCTTGGTCAGCAGTGTGACGGTGATGTCACTTTCATCTTCAAAAATTCATAGATATCTCATATGACCTCCGTTGGACTTGAATCTTGTGCGAATAGAACCGTTTGCAAGTCTAGTTTCCAAAAACATTGGTTTCACCTTAATCCGATCTCTGGTTTGGGAGATATTGTCGATTTACCAAAGGTCGCCCGAAGCTGAACAGAGTGTGTCATACTCGAGTATTGTTAATCCATACTCGGGTATTGTCGGGATTTAAGTGCAGAAGGAGCTGTTTGTGCACCATACTCGAGTAGCCAAGTACCATACTCGAGTATTGGAGTTTCATACTGAAGAATTGAAGCATGATACTCGAGTAGTGACGATATTCAAATACAAGGAAGAGCTATTCATGCACAGGACTGTAGCAATTGAATTGTAGCAACTTCTATTCATCGGGAAGCTTGAATTTCCTTATTTTAACTCTGAATTTAGCCATTCCAACTTCCATATCACCGTGGAGACTTCTAGTATTAATCTTGGAACATGAATAATGATATTCTCATTATATTCAACAAGTTCTTCATTTTTCCAAATCTCATCTTGATTAATCTCCATTATTAAACTTCACATCATTAATCTCTTCACATGGAGCAAGTTCTTCTTTCTTTCTTTCTTCTCCTTTCTTGATTAATCTCTATAATTAATCTTGGACTAATCTACATCAAATATATCGTAGTTAGTCGATAAGTATAATATACAATCTTTTTGCTCTCAAGGACATCTATACAAGACATCATCAAAACTAATCAGAACCAACAAACAGTAGGTAATTGGTGATGATACGCTCAATGAGATCTGTAAAAAATCTATCTACCTCTTCTCGAGTCTTCTTAATCACAGAAGAAGTTATATTGGGTTACTGTATTCTACATAATATGTGCTTCTCATTTGCAGATTGAAGCGGTTCGACTGTGGCTTATCGATGTTTCTGTTGCTTCTGACTCTCTTTTTGCGCCTGCACCAATTGAATCATTTTCAGACATGGTAGCTATTTTATAAATCAGATCCATATTTCTTTTATTCAATTTGTAGTCATTATGGCTAATAAGGGAAAAACTATGGACATGTTAATTTACAGTGCTTGCACCAAAGTATCATGAAGAATATTGCATATCATGAATACTGGAAAGAGATTTTCCGTATCTCCCAAAATAACCAAGTTCGAAAATGATTTGCAGAAATAGGGAACCTGGGTCATTTCCCCAACGAACTTGCAGCGGGGTTGATTAACAACAATAGTGAAACAGAACTGTAAAATGGGGGTTTGGTTTAACAGATTAACACAAAACGAAATAACATAAACAAAATGAAATAAACAGAATGAAACAGAATGAAATATGCAGAAACAAAATGACAAATGATCAACCCAACGTTCAGATTCCAGAAACTTCCATCATTGAACGAAATATAACTAACCCACGTTTGGTTCTGGATGAACCGAAATCTCTGCATTCATCCAGAGAATCCCTCGACTAGACGATCGTCTAGCATATGTCCGAATAGTGGCGTCTCACTGTGCAATCGCACAACAACACTGTAACCTAGTTCGAACTCAGTCCTTGGGATGAACCAAACCGAATATTAAATCTAATATTCGAACTATTTCCAGAAATCGAATCCGATAAGATGAAAACAGAATTGAGTAAGTTACCGATTAATCACAAGCTCTCTGGACGAATCATGGAATCCTCAACGTTGGGTCAATCACAGAAGTTTAGCCGATCATGGCTGGGAAAAATGAAGAACAGACGAAGAACACGAAGAACGCGAAGAACATGTGAAGAACAATTGAGAGAATTTCAAAACTTCTATTTTGATCCACCAAATGATAAAAACGTGAATGAATCTCTATTTGTGGCTGCTGCCTTACTTAAAATAAACCTAAAAACGAAATGGGCTCTAATGGTTTTAGCCCAAAACAGAAATAAAATGAAAGTGGACTTTAATTACAAAATTCGAGTCCAAATAAAATCCAGAATTGTTCATCTGACTTCGGCTCCAAAATTGACCACCCTCTTGCCCGAATTTGCTCTTTATGTCTTCATAACAATTGTAGCTCTCTGAACCATCTGAAATATGAGACAAAAATGAGGAAAATCCGATGTCTGGTTCAAGAGTTATGGTGAAAATAGTGAAGCAATATAAAACTGGAATTTTATTATTAAAAATGGCTAAAATGCAATCTAAGGCCCAAATGAACATAAAAGCCATTATTTATTAACTAAAGGGTCCTAAATTATTAATCAAGAGATAAAAAGAAGTGTATAAAATAATCAATTATCAAATATATAAGGCCAACTTCTATCCAGGCTCAAGCCATGCCTATCGCTCTTAGCGGAAGGGATCTATTGGGTTGTGCTGAAACTGGTAGTGGAAAAAACTGCAATTTTCACCATTTCTATGATAGAGGTCTGAGCTCTTTATACTTGGGATGTTTATCTAATTCTGTATTGTTTTCCTTAGATATCATGTGGTGGCAATCAAGCAAATAGCAAATTTAATGACCACCCTTTTCTTGTGATTTAATTTCATCCCTGTTTTATTTTGTAGCATTAGGCTCAACCTCCAATTCGGTGTGGTGATGGTCCTTTAGCATTGGTTTTGGCTCCTACTAGAGAGCTTGCTCAACAAATAGAGAAATAGGTGACACTTTTATTCAAACGCCATATGTTTGAATTTGTGACTGTTCTTTGTTGCTTTTCTACTCTACCTTGATGCATGCATGGCTCCTAAGACACATTTTTACTCTGCTTAAGTTTTTGGATAAGTGGTGATTGTTTTGCATTTGAGGCTCATGAGTTATATGTATCTTCTTTCTGCTTCCATTTTGGAATTGGGAGTTTTATCTATACTAAGATTATTTGTTCCTTGAACACAAGATTACTGTTTTGGGTAGCTTATGAATTGAGTTGTTTGTTGATATTGGTTTAGTTTCTTGGGTGGAAGGTTTTGAATTTGAAGTGACAGTGAATTCTGGGGTTGCTTACTGTTAAGAGTGTTGTAGAAATATAGAGGGGTTGAGAAGAAGAAGATCAGAGGAGTTGGGAATAGAAGAGGGGGAGAAGACAGAGACAGACTACTGTTCTGTTAATTTTCATTCACAATGCAAAAACTGATTTACAATATGCCTAGGCGCCTCCTATTTATAGCCTTAGACATATACAGATATAGCATAGCATATATAGTATACCGTGAGTCATTAACTTCCCAACATTACAGTAACAGTAACACCCTCTTAACTAACTAACAGTCATGCCTAACTAACCACCTAACTCCTAACCACCTAACTCTTTTTAACTCTTTTTCTACACCTTACATATCACTTACAATTCTGTTTGCTTGTCAGATTATGCACCATATACAGTGAATTCTACAACCTTACTTGTGAGATAACTTTTCAGATTACCTTACTTGTGAATATGGTGCATATTATGGTCAACCTTCCTACCATTCTCTTTCTTCAAAGCAGCTATTTCATTCTTTTGTACCTGAGGATGCATCATAGCGCATCAGCTAGTCATGGTTGACTGTGAATGTTACTAATTTTGTGAAAATTATTTATCACTATGCTGCACCTCAGTGTTTTCTAAGGCCTTATTTTCATAATGGGTTCAGCCAACCCTCTACTTTTATCCATCACTTTCTTTTTAGACCTGATAACCCCAAACCTATGCTTCTATGAAAAGGTCTGAAATTCAGTCAAACATATTCCAATTTAATGGTTGAATACTACTTTCTCTATTCGGTTTCGCTGGTACTCTACAATTTTTCCCATGTAAAGGTGCACCTGCATCTTCAGTGGATGATGCATAGAAGTACTTAGACTACTACTATGAGCAAGGTGAATACTAATGCTAGTACTAACTTTACTAAGTAATAACTAATGGTAGTAGTACTGCTTGCTTTATATGTTGTCTTATCATTTTGCCAATACATTCTCAATTTGGGCTATAACTATTATTTATCTCAATAAAGGAAAAACTAACTTCTTAGTTCCCATTATTTATCTCAAATTCTAATTCAGTCCACATATTTTAAAATTTTATGATAAACTGAAGATAAAATTAAAATTGAAAATCCTTCTAGTTTGTAATGGGTTTTAATTGGGTCCACAATCCAACCTTGATGCTCATTGCACCTCTGTTTATTATTGTGATGAGTTTTTAATTTATAATTTTAAAATAATTGATTTCTTTTACAATATTGGAGATAGAATAAAATTTTTATTTTAGATTCTATATCTATGGAAATTTTAAAAACTATTAATTATTTCATAATTTAAGGAGTCACTAATCAAATATAATCAAATCAAATTGCTGTTTTTTTTTTCACCAAGTGTATCTTGACATAGCCTTAACACCGCCTTGATGATGAGTTGTTTGGGATTTTTCGTTTTTACCTAAGGCCTAATGCTCAAAGATTATTTGTGTATTATTGAATGTTTTTGTTGAGTAACTGGGCTCATCTTTGGTTTGACTTAAATTGACTTTGGAATGGGTTCAACGGTGGTAAAATAACATCTCGGAGAAGAAGTGGTTGGTTTTTGTCATGTTCATAAATCTTAATGAGTAACATTGTTATTGTACTCAATTGCCTCTTTTGGGGTAAGTGAAAATATAAACAGATGCAACATGTCAGTGGCTTAGAAAAAAAGAAAAAGAAAAACATAAACTCAAATAAAAATAGAGATGTGTAGAGTTTTCTGGAATTGTTGATACTGTCAGTGGCTTGATTTTGTTGTTGTAACTGTGACGAGATTGGGATTAGGCTCTTGGCTCTGGCTTTTAGCCTATAATCTCGTGATAATTCTATTGACTGTTGCGATTCAATTGTTCAGTAGATAAAGTGTTTGTTGCTGATTTTACTTGCTGTGTTAATAATTGCATTTGCCATGGCTGTTAGGAACTCGGTTATTGTAAAAGGGTGCTGTAGTAATTTTAATTGAAGCTTACTTTTGTTGTTGTGCCTAGTGTTCTGTGGTAGGCGCTGTTTCTCTGCTGGTTGGTGAGTGTTGGTTGCATTTTCGTAAGGATGTTTCATGCTGCTATTGAGGTCTTTACTTGCTAAACTTTAAGTTTGTCTCTGATTTGATTGCTACTGTCACATTTTTTTTTGGTGAAAGCTGATTTACTGCTAGAATTCTTGAAAAAAAAAACTGTATTGGTGCACTGTTGGTTTATAACAAGTGTTGGGGGTGACCCACTCAGTAGTAAATGGTAGTTAGTTGATTGTGCTCCCTATGCCATTTCTTCATATTTGTTATCTCTTACTAAATTTCAATAGTGCTCTCTTAGACTTAGGTGCGGCCATTAATGTTATACCACATTCAATTTATAACTCATTAGGGATCAAAAACATTGAGTCCGCTATTTTAATACTCCAACTGGTCGATAGGACAAATAGACAACCTTCTAGATTTTTATAAGACATTTTGGTTTAGGTTAAAGGTCTAGATTTACAACCCGACATAGGGGAGTTTAAAATGGATTCTCTTGGATTGTGTGGTTGAGTATGAGTTCTTTACATTGCATCATGACTCTAGAGTACAACATGGACATAATGTGATTTGGAGTATTAAGTGTATGCATGGTTTCTACTCATGAGACTCTTTGTTGCGAATTTCCTTTGGTATCCTCACTTGTGTGTGGTTGCTGATCAGATTGATTCCTTCTTTTTCTTGAAGGAACTTGATGTGGAGGCACTCCAAAAGGATCACTCTCCGCCTTACATTGAGGAGCCTTTATACATGGAATTGGAACCACCACCGAGAAAGATTTGTCATGGAGGAAGGCCTATGCTCAAGAGGTTTACGATTCTCATCTGTGACGAGATTTTGTGCTTCAAGAGCTCAAGAAGATTTCGTCTACATGGTTGTCCCTTTCCTCCCTTTACTATATTGAATTGCTTGTGAAATTACTTGTTACTTGATTGCCTAAAATGAGTGTGGGGGGAGGGACTAAATCATTAGGAAAAGGTAGTTTTAGGGTGATGATTTTGTGGCCTCTTTGGTTGTTCTACGCTTGCATTGAGGTCAATGCTAAGTATGACTGTGGGGGGAGTTTAGCTCATTGATTTTCTAGGTGATTGCACAGGAATTTTGGATAATACCTTTGCTAGAATTATTGATTGTTGACTTTAACTTCTCAAGTGCTTTGAGAGTCTGGTCCAAAACTAAATCTTTCCTGAACAATGCTTGATTTATGAATTTTTCTGCACTGCACTTTGCTAATTCTGAGATACACATGCAGAACCGAACTTATCATGAATGAATGAAGCAAGCACTATTTACATATTGATGCCAGCTTTGTGGTTTATCATCTGGAAAATTTGTATCATAAGTAGAATGTTCTCATGCATTGAAAATGGTTATGTGCATGGTTTAGCCTTTTGTGAGTTAGTTTAGAACGTACAAGCCTTGATGGAAGGATTTGAGCCTTATTAATTATTATCATTCATAAATTCAGTGTGTATACTCCACTTGATTCAATTTCCTCTAGAACTTGTCTTGCGTCTTAATCAAGGCCACATAATTGCATAAGAGTCATGAATATGATTGAGGCATTCTATTTCTTCACCCGTTTTCCTAAACACAAGCCGTTTAAATCAATCCCTTGCTAACCCCATTGAGCCCTTCACTTTCATTTCTTCTTTACATATGCACTGAATCTGAATTTATACATGAGACTATATGTGAGAAAAGGAAAATATATATGAACGTATAGAAAAAAAGAAAACAGGAAAAGCCAGAAAGAAAAAGAAATATGAAACAAAAAAAGGAGAAAAAGGCAAGGAAGAGAAAGGAAAAGGCATATGTGTAGGAAGAAGAAAAGAAAAAAAAAAGGTAAAGAAGGCAAAACAAAGATGTCTTCAAAAGAACAGGAAAAAAATAGAGAAAAGTAAAATGAGAGAATAAATTGTCCAAAGAACTCTTTCAGCTTATGAATATAATTTGAACCAATAGATTTATGCTTAAACATTGCTGTACATGACAGCAAATGCTGAAGTTTCAACCACTTGTTTGATTGTCTAATTATCGCTCATCACTGGCGTATATTTCAGATTATGTGCCATTCTTTTTTCCATTTCCACTGAGACCTTTTCAACATTACAACCAAAGTAAAGACCTCTTGGTTCATTACTCTAGTGTATAATGAGTGGTGGAGATGGTAGACACATTACAAGCCTATGGTAGGGGTTGGACTAGTGGAGTGGAGTGAAATTGCCTTGAGAGAGGAATGTGAGAAGTGCAAAACAGGACAAGTTGTGTTCTAAAGCATTACTCACTATTGGCTAGGCTAAGTACATGGACTATTTGATTTGCATTTGTACACTTTGCTTGTGATGTTAGTTGAAGTATGATAGACTACTATACTTGCGTTACATATATATCTATTCGGTTTTGTATTGGATTTCCTTGATTGAATCTTTTACTAGGAAGTGCAAAAGTGCAAGTGTAGTGGAATTTGATAAACCATTATTTTTATATGGTTAAGTGAGCATCTTTTTGGGATTTTAGGAAGAATATAGAGTATTATTTGCTTAATTATGCATGAATAAGATAAATGCATATTGTAGGAGATTTTGATTAAAATGATTATTTTAGCAGCAATTTAGTAGAATTTCCAGATTTGGACACTAGCCATTTGGTTGTTGCTTGTATTGCAGGTGTAATTCTTAAATTAGTGTGCCTGGAAAGAAATTCCAACCTGGGAGGAAAGCTGAATCCAAAGGAACTCTTTTCCACCTAATTATTGAGGAGGCAAGAGGCTGCTATTCAATATGAGAGAGCAACAATGTAACTTATACCTTTGATTATGCTTATCAGAATCAAATTATAGTTTGCTGACTTTCCATGTCAACAATATTCAAATCAGAGAACTTTGCCCAATACTTAGTGTCAGAGTTCTTTTGTATTATTATTGTCACACAGTTTTGGCTTTACATGTAGGTCACTGGGTGCATGGTGATGATGTCACTCTTCTCAAAAAATTCTGCTACACTAGCCGGGTCGTTGTATACTTTACATGTCTCTCAGATTCGTATTGATCTTCCTACGCTTACTGATAAGGACAGGGAGGTAAATATTTGGCATACACATCAAAAACTTGTTCCATAAAGAAATGAGATAGATTGAATGGGTTGATTTTGTTTTCTACTTTCAGTTCATGAGAAAGAATGGTTAAATTTTTGTATGATTTCGTTCTCATGTTGGGAATAGGTTTATATTGGGCCTATTTTTTAGATTGATTAACTAAAATAGAACTCCTTCAACAAAAAATGTTTTGCAATTGTAAAGCTTAAATGTATGTGTATAGACTAAAGCTATGCATATTTTTTTTTAACTGCCCAAATTACCAGATTATGATTGATTCATTCTACTCCGGTTAGGTTCATGCATGTAAAAGACTTGTTTATTACTTTCTTGTTGCTCATTGAATCTAATAATTATGTTGGACATATCAATGTATTAACTCAGTTCATAAGCACATGGGGTCTTCAAAACAACATAGACTTCCTTTCATTGTCATACACCGGGCATGCTGAGGATATTTGTCATGTAACAACTATTCCAGATGGCTTTTCTCCTTTTTCCTAACATATGATATTGAGTGATTTCCTCCCTGTCCTCATGCATACAGTTTTAGCTTTGAATTTTTGATCTTCTGTAGCTGAAAAACAGCTTTGACTAAGTAAATTGTTTCCCCCTTTCTTTTAATCAAGGTATCGAGATATGTCTATAATTATATTTTTGCAGGCCCGTGAATTTCTCTCTAAACTTGGTGACCTGAATCAGACACAAATTTTTGCAAAGATTGAGAATATAGAGGTGAACTCTAACATCCTTGCAAGTTGCAACCATACACTCTTGTTACAAACATAAGGAGAGAATTTCATACATGCTTCACTTTTGATGAGGTTACCATCTTACTATGATTGGCTAGTTATAGGGAATGGTGATGAGAATATGAGAGATGTATTGATTAATTTAGCCTTCATTATTTTTTTGCCTCAAGTTGTCTATTTGTTTTATTTATTTTCTTGTTAATTAATTTAATTCCTTATTCTCTATGAATTCTTAATTGATTAATTTACTTTTTCATGAGACATGTTATTTATTTTATAATTGTTTGTTAGTTTTAAATTTAGTACTGGTGAAGTTACTTATCTTCTCAATTCATATATGTATGTTATTCATTGGTTGCTATTGTGTTTTCTATATTTATTTATGTTTACCATAAATTTGAATAAGTTCTTATCCCATTCGTAGTCTTCCTTTTATTTGATAGATTATTCCTTTTGATTTTTCTATCTTACTTAACCTGAACAAGAAAAAGTCGGGGAGACTTCTCTATTCATTATTGCCACCATTGGAACTAACACGGGGAGGCTTATCTGTTCACTATTGCCGCCAGTGTTCCTAACATCTAGTAAAGGAATAAGATGGTGCTTTGTCTATTTTTACTGATGGGGAAGCTTATGTGGAGAAATAAACTCATCTCCTGTTTAAATTAGAGATCACTTTCTGTTCTTATTGTTTATATAAATTTATCTGAAGATTCAAAGTGAATTTGCAGGGAAAGTAGAGTGGGAGACACTGAATCACTATTGTATTCTTTTTGGAAAGCTGGTGTGGGCTGATCGAATTGATATTCATATATACTAGACAATGGAGGGTGAGCTGTAGTTTGTTTTTCTTTGTATATTGTCCACTTTGTTTCTCCCCTTTTCCTTATTTTACACGTTAGTAGTTTAACTGAATTAGTTCAACAGTTTGTTTCCAATAATTGCTACATTTTTTGGCTATTCTTTCTTATATAATCCTGATTTAGAGTCGAGTCAAAGAACTTAATGGTGTAGGTCTAGTGGCATGCATAATGAAAATGAGAGAGGAGAGATAAGGAGGAAGATAAGAGAGGGTTGATCTTATTTAAAATCTTATCTTCTATACTCATCTATAATTCTGAACTTACCAATAATTAATATCATATGTTTTTTAATGAGTAAATACCCTTTTTGGTCCCTGGAAAAACACATTTGACTCTTTTTCGTCCCTAAGTAAAAGAAATGTCATTTTGGTCATTTTTAAGGACTAAAAAGGACATTTTTGGGAATTTCTGAGGGATTAAAATGTGCAAAAAAAATGATCAAAAGGACTAAAATGGACCTTATTTTTCCATTTTAGGGACTAAAAGTGACTTATTTTTTTTCAGGGACCAAAAAGGGCATCCGTGTTTTTTCCAGGGACCAAAAAGGTTATTTACTCTTTTTTAATCCATCTTCCTATTGCTGTCCTATTGCTGTGACCTTTGGTTTTATCATGGAAGATCTATAGACTGGCTTTATCTGTGGGTGGGTCTCTGTAAGTACCTTAATGACAATATTGATTTGAACAAGTGGAGTGTTGTTTTGTTGCTAGTTATGGGATGAATAGCCCTTGTGCAAATATGATTGTCAGAAAACTTTACTTTTAATTTTTAAATGCTGGACAGTTTTGAATAGATTCACTTTCATCTTATTTCATCTTATTTCTATTTGAGAGGCTAAAAATATTTATGGACTTTTTTTTTTCTGGTTGTTTTTTGTGTGGCTTTTTCCATAACTTTTTAACTTAATGGAATTTCAAGCACTACTACAAAAATGCTAAACAACGACCTAAATAAGACCCAATTAACGACCCTTTTCTGAGGGACGTCTTGGAGGGGGTAGAGGAAAATTTCCAAAATGGCGACCTGATCCTAAATAAGGTCGCCTTATTAAGCGACGATTTAAGATCGTCGTTTTTTTAAAAAATAAACTACAAAATATGAGATATCTACCAAGTTTTTAATTTGCATCAGCCAGAAACCACCAAGCAACACAAGAATCACACTAACACAATACATAAACAGAATATATATATTACACCAAAATTGCATATTTTGTACAGACAAAATACCAAATAGATACAAATGAACAACAGTAGCAAATTAAAGAATCACTAACACAATAACATATTAATCATGCTCACTACTAACTAGGCGCTATGTGTTGAAGAAGATATCTAGATATCATGTCTCGAACCGAATCGATCTCATCCTGCGAGTACGGATCCTTAGTACCCAAAAACTGTATATTGGGGAAACAAGGTATAAGATAAACCAATTAAGTGAAGGAAATAATTAACAACTCAAGTACAACAACAAAAATTAAATAAACTTGAGAATCACGAGAGCGATTACGTACGTTTTGAAAACCTTGAGTACGTCCATTGTTAACGATGGATTGCATCCAACTCATAACGTAATATCCGCACTCGGTGCTCCACGGTTGTTGATGGCACTATAAATCAAAGGCAAATTGTTAAAAACGAATAAAGGCATATCTAAAGCTCTTGTGTCAATGAAATAACTTGAATTGAAACTACTCACCGTCGGTTTAAACCACTTCGGTCCATCTGCTCTTTTGCATTGATAAGTGTCTATACGTCTTGAGGCCACTATCATTAAAATGGAAATTAACAGACATGTTAAACCATTCATTTAAAGAAGAATCGATGATTCAGAAAAAAATTTACTTACTTGGCAAACATGTTTTTGATATCCTCGGTAGGATTGCCATTTACTGAATCGAACCAATAACAGGAGTTCTTGCTCGGACAAACAACACACAGCGTCCAATGACCACTACAACATATACGTTTTAATATTAAATTAAGATAAGACCACAATTTATTCACAAAAATCTTATAAGACAAAACAAAAGTACGCACCTTTCATGTATTGGCGCTAGATAACAAGACGACCCTCCGTCGCCCATTGTTAGACCAACATAAATTGACCTCTGGGTAATGTCTTGCGAGCCGAAGCCATGCATCCAGGACATAAGTATCCATACGAACTCGCTCGCGGTGTGCCGGCGCATAATTCACGGCAGACACTATGAAATGAAATGATAAATGTTATTGAAGATCTTAAACAAAAAAGAGTACTAACATAATTAAAGGGTTAAACAAACTTACAGGATTGCAAGTTGAAGAAAGCGTATATCTAAACAACCCATCGTCAAAAACTCCATCAAATCTTTCTTGTCAAATGTCATCGGATATGTCTTTTCGCACCGACAATGCCGGAGGCATCTGCAAGCTTATGAGGCCGATGTCCTTGTACATCTCTCGCATTTGTGCTAAGTACGGAAATAAGCCCGCAGCTTGTTCATCCTATGAAAACATAAAAAAACATATTATGAGTGAATGAGCAATGAAAATCAATCGGAAACAACTCACACTCAATCGGTAATGTATTTCCTACCATCGCAGTGTCGTCCACATCTCAATAAGATGAGCCGGCCAAAGGATGAACCATGTGATGGCGGCGCCTAGTGTGGTAACCTCCTCATCATCAATCGGGACGGCTGTCTCTTCTTCCCCCTCTCGCACACTCGTCACAGTCACCCGACGTTGGTTTTCTGGAATTTGCTTGCCGTGGTGTTTGTCTTGTTCTGGGTAAACAAGACCATCGGTAACAATCCGCCGGTGTGATTCATCCAAATATAGAGTGCAAGCTATACCTCCCTGTGGAGTGTGAGACGGTCCGCCAATAACTACCTCTGGAGTGTGAGACGGTTCGCTAATATGCACCTCTGCAGTGTGAGACGGTCCGCCAATAACTACCTTTGGAGGAGAAGGTCCGCTAATATGTACCTCGGAGGCTGAAAACTATCTTTCTTCTTGGGGATATTCGGGGATTCGTCGGTTGTACGTTGTTGTTGTACCATAGCTTGCATTTCACCCCGTAGTTGTGCCATAACATCTTTCATAAGGTTTGCTCGAATTCTGGCTTCAAGCTCCTGCTGGCTCTCTGCGTCATACAAACGTGAACGTCATCCGAAAAATTTTGCGACACTCACTCCCCTCGTCTCCCCTCAAACAGCATCAGGGTAATCCGGCTTCCCAATCGCCGTCGACAAAATGTCCTGCCGTGTACCCGGCGTGAATGAGCCTTGGCTACTCTGCTTGCTCAAGTGAATCTGTACCATAAGATTTTTCATAACGAATTCAAGTAGATTCAAATTAAAGATAAGATATGACAGAAATTTTACCAGAAATTCAGGATTCTGCCGGGACGCCACAAACTCCCTCCAGTCCTCTGGAGAAATGAAATCATAGGTCATACATGGATCTGGTCCCTCTTTGGCTGCGAATATACTTTTTGTCGGCTTGTTCTTAAAATCTTTCCAACGGAGACGAACTTCGCCCATCCAATGCTTCCTCATGGCCTTAGTGTTAGGGACATCAAATGTTTCTTTGCAAGGTGAAAGAGAAGATATGACGAAATCAAGTAATAAGACTAAAGATACAAATGCAGATATATCGAAAGTGAGATACCAAAATCGTGTCCAAATCAAATCCTTCGTCTTATCATCAACGAACTTCCAAGCTGAGTAAACAATACGCACTTTGCTTCGATCCGGATAGCCTAAATAGCTAATGAAGCTGTCTTCCTCTCTCGCCAAGCTGGATTCATATTTTCATCAAACTCCACATGCAGCCTCTTTTACGATTGTCACGGCGAGCAATTAGCTCACCCATGTGTGTGCTACCTCTCCCTTTTCTCACAACGGGCATATCAACCCTATCTCCCGATGACTCGTCCGAGCTAGACATATTCTGTTCATCAAAGACCAATCATTTATGTTAGATAGGTTTTAAATAATAAACAGATTAATAAAATGAACCAACATGTTAAACGACCACAAAAAGAACATAGTAGTTAAACACATCATTTTGTAATTGAAGATCTTACTTTACATGGTGTCCCATATTCCTTCACAATGATCCTTTCTTGCAGCATATTCTTCATCATCTATCAATTCTACTTCACGTGTTGTAGGTGGATTTGTTGTGAAAGGGAGTGTATCGTCAAGGTTCAAGGATTCTTCACCATACTTCGTTTTTACTTTGAAGTACAATGGACATTCTTTTATTTGCGGGTCGTAACATAAAACACTTGTTTCGCGACTTGCTAAAATGAATGGCTCATCTCTATGACCAAGTCTTTGAAGATCAATGAGACAAATCCAAATTTAGGATCTATTACAACAACATTATTGCTAACCCACTTACATTTCAATAAAGCAACTTTGAACTTGCTGTAGTTGATCTCCCATATTTCTTCGATCACTCCATAATAGGCCATTGATGCTACCACCGGGTTTTTGTCTTTCGAACTCGAAAAGTGCATGGATTCAGCTTCAACCATCACCCCACTATTTTGCATAGCACTTCTGTCATATTGGTCTTTTGTGTAGAAAGAATATCCATTGACATCGTAACCGCTCCAAGTGATGACCTGAAAAGAAGGCCCCCAGGCTAACCACTCGATTGTATCTGACACTCCGGTCTCGTGCAATACCTTCTCACTGAACCACTTTATGAACGTCTTCTTTTGCTCATTCGCTATCTGCATGTCACTCTTCCTTGGATTCATATTCTTCAAACTCTTTCTATGTTCATCAATGTATGGTTGAACTTCTTCCGTATTATTCAAGATGTACAGGTGTGCTTGCAACACCTCTTCACGAGTCTTATTCTTCAGTTTGATTCCTCCAGTTCCCTCGCTTATCCCTCGTCATGCTGAGATTGTATCGTCGGCCCTGATAGATAATCTTTGCAGAACTCCATAGCCTCTTCAACTACATATCTCTCAACTATTGAGGCTTCCGGCCGATAAGGGTTTTTAGAATACCCTTTTAAGATCTTCATGTATCGCTCGAAAGGGTACATCCACCTTAGGTAAACTGGACCGCACAGTCTTACCTCCCTTACCAAGTGCACTATCAAGTGCACCATGATATCAAGTGCACTCTAGTTGGGACAAAATAATATAACCCTCATTCTCCAATTCATCCAACTTTTCAATGTCAATGACTTTGTTGCAGATAGCATTGAAGAAAATACTCAATCTTGTTATAGTGGATCGAACTTCATCTTTCATAATGCCTCTTATAGCTATTGGTAGTAGTTGTTGCATCAACACATGATAATCATGGGACTTCATTCCCACTAACTTCAAATCGTTCATTGAGACACACTTTCTCAAATTAGAAGAATATCCTTGTGGCACCTTAATGTCATATAGACATCCACACAAACTTTTCTTCTCCGCTTTTGATAGTGTATGAGTTGCTGGCTCCATGTATGCCCTCTTACCATCTTCCATTACTCGTGGATGTAACCTTTCTCTTATTCCCATGTCAACCAGATCTAGTCTCGCGCTAATTCCATCCTTAGTCTTCCCTGGTATGTGCAAAAGAGTACTGACAAGGCTATCACAAACGTTTTTCTCCACATGCATCACATCAATCACATCAAGACTACGCCAATATGGAAGATCAAAGAAAATTGATCTCTTCTTCCATATATTCTTCTCACTCGCCTTCCTTTGCTGCTTACCCAATATGACATTGATATGTTTCACCCGACTATAAACGTCCTCTCAGGTTAACGCCTTTGGAGCCGTATTCGCTCCGGTAAGCCGTTAAAACGCTTTCTTAACGTACGATATGGGTGGAACCGATGAAGAAACCTCTGTGGCCGAGGTAGACCTTTTTTTTCCGTGCTTTAGTTGATGGAAGTTTGTGTCGCTTCACATATTGGACATGCTTTATGCCCTTCACACTGTACCACGACAAATTTCCGTATGCGGGAAAGTCGTTTATCGTGGTAAAAATCATTGCACGCAACTTGAAGTGCTCCTTCTTATATGCATCAAACACATCTACGCCTTCCTCCCACAACTTCTTCAAATCCTCAACCAAAGGCGCCAAGTACACATCGATATTGTTCCGGGTTGTTTTGGTCCAGAAATCATCATAGAAAGCATCACATACTTGCGTTTCATACATAGCCGGGAGGTAAGTTGTATATTACAAGGAGAATCGGCCATGCACTATGGGTCTTGCTAAGAGTTCGATACGGATTGAAGCCATCTGTACAAAGCCCAGTAGAAGGTTTCTTGGCTCATTTGCCAAATTGAGGGAACATTTCGTCTATTTTCTTCCATTGCGGAGAGTCGGTAGGGTCTCCGAAGATATTTTCCATCGGATATTCTCTCATCAGAATGCCATCTCAACTTCTTCGCCGTTGCTTCACTAGTAAACAGACGCTTAAACCGTGGAATTATTGGAAGATACCACAATGCCTTCAAATGTTGCCTTTTTGTTGTCTCGCTCTCCGAAACACTAACTTTCTTCACTTTGTATCGTGAAGTTTTACACTTCGGACAATTTCGAGGCCTTCGTACTCGTTTACGTACAATATGCGTCATTAGGGCAGCTGTGTATCTTTTTATACTCCATACCCATCGTAGACAAGATTTTCTTGGCCTTATACATACGATTTGGAAGTACATTATCAACTGGCAACATATCACACAACAATTCAAGCATTAAGTTGACCAAATGTAAGGTCGCGATCAACCGTGTATACTTAGTACACCAGGGAACAAAGGTGTCTCGCATCACTCCGCACGCTTTCATATTCACCCGATTGTGCAAAAGATTCTGCCTCAACATCATTAATCATTTTCTCCATTCCATCATCATCATCTACCTCAACTTCATTTGCATGGGACGCAGCATTTCCCCTTAAAAGTAAGACATCCCAAAATTTCAATAACAACCAATTTCAGCTTAATTCAACAACAAAACTTACTAACTAAACCAATTTCAGCTTTCTGTTTTGAAGGACATCCCATGTTACAAGATCATCCCAGAAAACATACAAAAAACAAGCCAATAAATAGAAGTAAATATTGATATAGTTTATCTTCTTCATCATTTAACCATATCCTATATTTGGCATCTAGAATATCGCTTAGCTTATCCATGAGAACATAAGTAAGCTAAGATCTAATCTAAACAATTTGGAGAAGAGCTTAGAATGAATATAATCTCATTCATGAAGTGGTATTGTGAGGAAAATCTAAAAGTTGAAACAAAAATAATAGCAAAGAAGTTTAGAATCCCGATCTACACGTTGTGACGCTAATCATGTGGTTTTTTTTATATTAAAGGAAGGCAAAAGCCTAAATTACAACCATACCAATTACACAAAGGATGAATTTAATCCTAGACTCTCCTGAATTACCCAAGACCTGAGATAATTCGGACAAATATCAATAATTTGTTAGAAGACAACTCTAATTGCTTTCAAATTTCAGAGCGTGTGATTGTTTTTCTGATATGGCAATTGAATTGAAGGGAAATAATTGATTGAAAGATATGGTATACAAAGTTTAGAACTTTTTGGAGAAAAACCTGTATATAATTTGAAAGTGTTGGTAGACTCCTCGGTTTGGATACCCACCAAGTTTCTGATTTCTTGATGCTATACAACCCTGGGCCTATAATCAATGACTTCCCCCACTTAATACTGAAACAGGACATATAACAAACTTTAGCACTTTTTGCTACAAAAATAAGGCATCAAACAGAAACAGAGCTACTTAAACATGTTCTATCCTTGATCAAACACATTCCAGCAAATCTGATACGTATTTCTCACCAATACTATCCAGAGCAAAGCGACAACTACCAAATGTTATCAAATTTAATTCAAGGGTTTCTCACTAATAATAACAAGACGGAATAGTAGATTTAAGAGTAACGTACGAACAAGCTTACTTGGAGAAGAGCGAAACGAAGGAGACGACGGCGGAGACGAAGGAGACGAAGGAGACGGCGGAGACGAATGAGACGACGGCGGAGACGAAGGAGAACGACGGCGGAGACGTACGGCAAGGAAAGGGACGGCCTTGGAGAAGAGCGGAACGAGAGTGAGTATGAGAGGATTTCGCGGCCTCTGTCGGAGTATGAGTGTGTGAGGGAAAATGAAGAGGCGCGAGTATATTAACCTAAAAATTGAATATAGGCGACTGAATCATATTTGGGACGCCTATATTCCACTTTTGGCGACTGAATCGAATCAGTCGCCAATATTTTAATAATGGCGACTGAATCGAATCAGTCGCCAATATTAAAATATTGGCGACGATTGATTCAGTCGCCATTATTAAATATAGGCGACCTGATTCTGATTCAGGTCGCCATTATTGAAATATTGGCGACCTGATTCTGATTCAGGTCGCCAATATTATTAAATTTCCTAATTTCTATTAAA
This sequence comes from Acacia pycnantha, assembly GCA_025563575.1. Taxonomy (NCBI): domain Eukaryota; kingdom Viridiplantae; phylum Streptophyta; class Magnoliopsida; order Fabales; family Fabaceae; genus Acacia; species Acacia pycnantha. The sequence goes on from JAMWYP010000053.1 coordinate 3,023,675, forward strand.
AGAAAATCCTTGTCGCCAAACAAAAAATTCAGGGCGCGAAGAAATTGACACATTAAAGACGTCTTGAAATATATGTAGGTCGCCATAAATGAAATTTATTGAAAAAAATTAAATTCCATGGCGCCAAACAAATATTTCTCATATTTTTTGTGGCGCGAAACAATTTTAGACGTCCTGAAAAAATTTCAGGACACCAAAAATCAATTTAAGGAGTCCTGATTTCTTATTTAGGACGCTGAAGGCTCAACTTCCTTAAATATAATTACAAGAATGCCACCGCCTTCACTTTGGACGTCCTATTTCTAAATAAGGACGTTTTTTAGGGTAGTAATATCCAATTTTTGTAGTAGTGAAGAAATTATATGTTTGTGTTGTTTAGTAGTTTGAGTTAATTTGTTTGTTGTTAATGTTTGATTTATTATTTGTTGTGTATTTGATTAGTTAACATATTTTTGTGCTATTTAAATTATTTGAGCCATTGTTGTATTTAAATAATTTGATTTATATGCCTTATTTTGTTTTAATATATTCATTGCTTATCACAGTCATTTCATTTAGAGTTGTTTATATTAAAATATTTAAATAAACTTCCTTTTTCTGTTTTTTTTTCTTTTCTATTGGCTTTTTCTTATTTTCTCTTCTTTTATTTGTATTTGTATTTGATTTTCTTTCTCTTTCATTTATTTATTATTTGTTACTATCTATCTATTAATTAATTATATGTAATATTTATAAATTATCTTTATATGTAACAATAATTATATTATTCTTTTACTTTTTCCATGTCTCTCTTCTCATTTATTTATATTTGATTGTTTTCTGGTCATCCTAATTCACCAATTTGATATTATCTTATTTTTTCATAACATTTTAACTTAATGGAATTTCGAGTATTTTAAGTTGTTTGGTATGTTTGTGCTCTTTAAATAGTTTGACTTAATTTGTTTGCGGTATTTAAATTTAATTTAGATGAGCTATTTTATTTTGTTGAATGTCATGCATATGCATTTGATTAGATAACATTTTTGTGTTTAAATTATTTCAGTCAATATTTTTGTTTATTTAAATTATTTGATTTAGATGTGCTATTTCAATTATTTAAGCCAATATTATTGTTGTTGTATTTAAGTTATTTGATTTAGACGTGTTATCTTGTTTTCATATATTTATCACTTCTTGTTTTCTGTTTTGCATTTTTCTTATTTTCTCTTCTCTTTTTTCTTGTTTGATTTGTACATTATTCTTCCCGCTATTTTGTTTTCATATATTTATCACAGATTTAGATTCAGAGTTGTTTATAGTAAAATATTTAAATAGACTCCATTACTCTTTTTTTTTCATTTTTCTTACTTTCTCCTCACTTTCTTTTTTGATTTGTATTTGAGTGTTATTATTCTTCCCACCATTTCTCTTCTCTTTCATTTATTTATTATGTTACTTTCTTTCTTTTTTCCATATACTCATTGTTTATCATAGAGTTGTTTATATTAATATATTTAAATTGGCTCCACTTTTCTTATTGTTTGTTCTTATGCATTTTTCTAATTTTCTCTTCTCTTTCTTATTTGATCTGTATTTGATTATTATTATTTTTCTTACTATTTTGTTTTCCTATATTTATCGTTTATTGTAAAATATTTAAATGGGCTTCATTATTCTTCTTTTGTTTTTTCTTATTCTTATTTTCTTTTCACTGTCTTGTTTGATTTGTATTTCATTGTTATTATTCTTCCCCCCATTTGTCTTCTCTTTCATTTATTTATTATTTGTTACTTTTTTTCTTTTTTTCATATACTCATTGTTTATCATAGAGTTGTTTATATTAAGATATTTAAATTGGCTCCATTTTTCTAATTTTCTCTTCTCTTTCATATTTGATCTGGATTTGATTATTTTTATTTTTCTTGATATTTTATTTTCATATATTTTTCGTTGTTTATTATAAAATATTTAAATGGGTTTCATTATTCTTCTTGTTTTTTGTTTTTCCTTTTTCTTATTTTCTCTTCACTGTCTTGTTTGATTTGTATTTGAGTATTATTATTCTTCCCACCATTTCTCTTCTCTTTCATTTATTTATTACTTGTTACTTTCTTTCTTTTTTTCATATACTCATTGTTTATCATAGAGTTGTTTATGTTAAAATATTTAAATTGGCTCCACTTTTCTTATTGTTTGTTCTTATGCCTTTTTCTAATTTTCTCTTCTCTTTCTTATTTGATCTGTATTTGATTATTATTATTTTTCTTGCTATTTTGTTTTCATATATTTATTCTTGTTTATTGTAAAATATCTAAATGGGCTTCATTATTATTATTATTTTTTGTTTTTCCTTTTTCTTATTTTCTCTTCACTCTCTTGTTTGATTTGTATTTGATTGTTATTATTCTTCCCACCATTTTTCTTCTCTTTCATTTATTTATTATTTGTTACTTTTTTTATACTCATTATTTAGAATTTTTTATATTAAAATATATAAATTGGCTCCATTTTTCTTATTGTTTGTTCTTTTGCCTTTTTCTAATTTTCTCTTCTATTTTATTTCTTTTTTGATCTGTATTTGATTATTATTATTGTTTTCCATTCTTCTTCTTCCTTTTTGTTTTTCCTTTTTCTTATTTTCTCCTCACTTTCTTGTTTGATTTGTATTTGACTGTTATTATTCTTCCCACCATTTTTCTTCTCTTTCATTTATTTATTATTTCTTACTTTGTTTTTTATATGCTCATTATTTAGAATTTTTTATATTAAAATATATAAATTAACTATGTTTTTCTTATTGTTTGTTCTTTTGCCTTTTTCTAATTTTCTCTTCTATTTTATTTCTTTTTTGATCTATATTTGATTATTATTGTTGTTTTCCATTATTCTTCTTGTTTTTTGTTTTTCCTTTTTCTTATTTTCTCTTCACTTTCTTGTTTGATTTGTATTTGAGTGTTATTATTCTTCCCACCATTTGTCTTCTCTTTCATCTATTTATTATTTGTTACTTTCTATTTTTTTCTCACCTACTCATTGTTTATCACAATCATTTAGGGTTGTTTATATTAAAATATTTAAATTTTCTCTGTTTTTCTTCTTGTTTGTTCTTTTGCCTTTTTCTAATTTTCTCTTCCCTTTCTTATTTGATGATTATTATTATTTTTCTTGCTATTTTTTTTTCATATATTTATCTTTGTTTATTGTAAAATATTTAAATGGGCTTCATTATTCTTCTTGTTTTTTGTTTTTCCTTTTTCTTATTTTCTCATGCTAATTGGTGTCAGATTTGTATCTCAAAATTTGGAGATAGCAGAATTGTTTTTGTCATTTATGTTATTTATCATGTGTTCTGGTGTAGAACACAGATGTTCAGCCTGGTGAGATGGTGCTTTGATGTTGGATCAAAGGTCTCTTCCTGAATGCCTATGAGGGAAGCACTCAGTAGGAGACGAGATCACTGTACACAACTAGGCACTTAGCCAAGGGGGTGGGGTGTGTGCACAGTGTGACTGTATGTAAATAGTTCAGGGTTAGAACGTCTGTACCTTAGGGTTTATACCTCGGTATTTATAGGGTGTACCTTAAGTAGATCTGGCGTGTTATCCGGCCTGAGATCCTACCGATCCCACCGTATACGAAGATTACTCTAGATTATAGGGGAGTTAGGATTCTCCACGCTGATCAATAGGATCTGGTAGGCTGCATCTGTTTGTTGGGCTTCTTCAGTATTGGGCCTAATATAGGCCCGTAACAGTTGCCCCCCAGCCTGGTAGTTCAAGTCTTTGAGCTGCCGGGGTATACTGCGCCCGAGGCAGATTGAGGAGTTCCTGATGCTTTGATAATTATATCATGTACCTCGGGCATCGGCCTGTTGCCCCCAACCCGGTAGTTCCAAGACTTTATGCCGCCGGGGTGTACTGCGCTCGAGGCAGACTGAGGAGTTCGTGACGTCCTGACAATTATACCGTGGGTCGCGAGGTTAGGTTCCTCGGGCATCGGCCTCGATTGCCCTTCTTTCCGGGGTAGGTGGTAACGTCTAGGGAGTCCAGGCGCCGGGGTGGTATCCCGGTGCGGGAGGATCCGAATTACCTGCCTTGGATCTCAGGTTAATCTGTATGAATCAAGGTGACGGGGTGGAACCCGCGGCTCGAGGATCCGGGGTGGCCGCTGTGGACCTCGCGTAATTTTGGGTGAACCAATGTGCCGGGGTGATAGCTCGTCCCTTGAGGATCCAGGGTGGTTGTCGTGGTACCCACGCGACTCTTGGGGAGTGCCCCTCTGGCTCTGCCATGATTGCCTCCTGACATCTAGCTTTCGCGGATTGAGGATGGGTTTTAGACCATCATGCCTAGCCGCCCCCGGGTTCCGTGCGCATTTAATGCGCCAGAAGCACGTCGTACGTCAGTTCTTCGTTTGGGGTGAAAAGTCGCCCCTGCCCCTGACGGTTGGGTTGCTTTTTTGAAGTTCCCTCCTCTTTTCTTTACGTTATACGTATTGGGGACTCTTCATTCCATTTCCACAATTCCATTTCCACACTTGACTCTCCACAACCACAACTCTTCGTGCGAAGAATTTTCTCTGCTGGCTGTGAAGATTTCTGCCCCCATTCTGCCCAGAAAACGCTCTAGATTTCCCCTTCCTGTACTTTGCAGTTTTTGAATCAAGAGGTATATTGCTCTTCCTTCTCTTTGAACGTTTTTGTTTTCATGTTGTTCTTTGGATTTCTGCTTCTTCTCTCTTCTCCGTTAGTGTTTTTGAGGTTTCTGGGTTTTCTGGGTTGAGTTGGTGCTTCTGAGTAACAGTTTGCGAATAGCGCTATCAACATCGTAGGTTCTTGTTTCTTCTCTTAGGTCTACTTCCACTGGTTCACCCATTCTTCTTATCAATCCATCTGTGGCTATGTAGGTCTGAGCCTCCAGCCTTGATGGGTAGGGATAAACGTCCGTCTTCTTCGAGTGAACCCTTAGACCCGGACGAAGAGGTGGCCTTGCGGGATCGCTATCCCCGCCTTAGTTTCTGGGTGCTAGGCACCCCATTGACCGAGGAGGACAAATTAGCCGCCGTTCTCCGGGGCAGATCCGGTAGGAGGAGTGCAAGAGAGTCTCATCCGTCCGTTATTAGGTCCCGCCAACCGGAGTTCGACCCCATTAGGCTTGATCCTGAGAGTTCGCCAGAGGCTGAGGCCGTTTTGGCTGAGCCTATCAATTTTTCTGAAGCTCGTCGTCCAACAGGGTCAGATTCCTTCCCAGTTGGGTACCTCGGTCCCTGTTGGGAGTGTATTGCCCAGAGCTCCTCATACATTGCAAGTGGGCAGGATTCTATGGCTGACAATGTCTTAGGCTCGTGCCGCCATAGGTCGTTGTCCGAGCCTATATCGACTGCCGGGGGTCCACATTTTTTGGATGCCATTCGCCTTCCTTCCTCGCGCGTTAGTTTATCAGAATCAGGTGTCCTTTCTAGCTCTGATTATAGCTTTTTCTTTGTTGTTTGTTATAGGTAAATGGGATCCTCGTCTCCTGCTCGCCCTTCTACGTCTGACGCGGAAGCAGATTCTAGTAGTCCTTCCCCGGATCTTAGGGCTAAATATCTGTGGGTGACGCATGAGGTGCTGTCGACGCGTTCCCTGATGACGGAGGCTAACGTGGCTCAGCTAAATGTGCCGGTCCTGGCCGGATGTGTGCTGGGTCCTCCTGATAAGGACGAGCCGATATGCTCTACTCGGGAGACCGGGTATACAAATTTCTTTTTCTTTTATAGGGAATACCTTTCCCGACTCGGTATTCGCTTCCCGTTTACCGAGTTTCAAATATCCGCTCTCAACCACCTTCAAATAGCCCCCTCTCAGCTTCACCCTAATGGGTGGGCTTACCTGGCGGCATTCGAGCATCTTTGCCGCTCGTTTGACCCCGTCATTACTTGCACTACCAGCCTCTTCTTCTATTTCTTTGGTCCCTTCACCCCTCGTTCGGGTAGGGAGCCGGCTAACTTGAAGGAGTTGACTTCACTCAGGAGTGACCCTGACAAGAAAATCTTTAACCCTTTCTCCGATTCTTTTAAGCATTTTAAAGCCTCATTCTTCAAGGTGTCCGCCAAATTTGGTGAGCAACCTTGGTTCCTGAACGGCCCTGAAGGCCCCGACGTGGAGTGGCGGTTTCCATTGTACTGGTTCGTCGGTCATCATAGTGTCGGCTCATCGTCTTATCAGTTCAATGCTAAAGATCTTCTAGTGGAGGAGGAGGTCACGACAGCTAAGATATATTCCTTCGTTGCCGAGAAAGGAGTGAAGAGCGCGGCCTTCTATATTAAGCAGGCCGGGTCGGTGTTGGGTTGGGCTCGGGATCCAGTACGACCCTTTTCGTCTAGTCTGGAGTCTTCTTATACCCCACTTACTTTATTTTCTATTATGCATTCTAACATTCTTGCCATTTTTACATATCGACTTATGGAGGAGAACCCGGACTACCTCGCCTATGTAAGGCCGGCTAGCGGGGCGCCAACGAAGGCACCCCGAAAGCAGAATGCTCCTGAGCCTCAGAAAAAGAAGGCCGCCGAAGCTACAGTTGTGGCCACTAAGACGGCTGCGTCAAAAAGGGCCAAGGTTGGGGAAAAACAAATGGATGCTTCATCCGTTCCCTCATTTGATCTCACTGGACCCACTCCTCTTGTGGCCGACCCTCCCGTGGTGGACAAGGGGAAAGAGGTGCTTACATCTGATTCGCCGCGTCCTCCGTCTCCGCCCCAGATCCCAACTGCCGCTCCTCGTCCTGCAGGCCTCAAACGTAGTCAGGCGTGGGAGGGTGTGATCTCTGAAGAGCTCGGAATGGCATTCTTTTCGCCTCGTCAGTTCCTGAACCCCTAGCCTCTTTCGGTCGAGGACGAACGTGAGGTCCACAACGTGCATGACCATCTCTGTAAGGCCCTCGAATTGTCCGAGGCCTATCTCCACCTCCATGGCTACTGCGTCAAAGCTTTGGGGGACGTCCGACACTTGAAACTGGATCTGGAGATGGCCGAAGAAAAGGCCAAGAGACTTGAGGAGGAGAAACAAGCGGTTGAGGCGGCAAAGGTTCAGGCCGAGGAGGAACGGGGCCGCTTGGAGGGGGAACTTAATATCTCTCAGGCCGCAACTAGAAAGGCAAACGATGAGCTTCTGCTTACTCATCCTGCTCTAACGCATGCTCACTCTGATTTGGCTGAGGTGCAGTTGTCCCATTCCAGATGCATGGAAGCTGTGAAGACTCTCACGCAGCAGTGCGGTGAGCTATTCACGAAACTGGAAGGGGTCCGGAGTACCCTGGAAGAGGAGAAGAAGGCCCACCAGAAGGCGGCAGATATGGTGAAGAAGACCGCAGTGGAATGCTTCAAGGCGGCCTTAGCTCAAATCCAATACCTCAACCCGGGGGCGGAGCTGAACCTCGCCGGCTATGACTGTCGTTCTTTCTTTAAGGGTGGCGTTCTTGTTCCGCTGCCTCCGTCTTCTAAAGAGGAGTCAGTGTCCCCTGTGGACGAGGACAACACAGAGCAAGTCGGCGAAGAGGCTTCGTTTGCGGTCCAGCTTAAGGGAGACGGGGCGCCTATGGAGGAAGCGGCCCCTCCGAGCTGAGACATGTTTTGTATTTATTTTTGTTCCGGTGTCTGATATCGGCTTTATCTGTAATAGTTTGAACTTTAGTTGTACCTCTACTTTTATCAATGAAAATTCCATTTAAGTATTTCATTTTGTGCTTTTGTAACCTTACACGCAAATTGCATGTCAGTATGGTCTAGTCCGGGCCAAGGTCTTAAACAAACAGAGTCCGCTAATACTCTTCGGGTGTAAGAGACCAGGTGTTTGGGTAGGGTTTTCAATTTAACCAAACTACGATGTTCTGGAGTCGTTTTCCAGTATTTTAACCAGGATAAGGGCAAATTGTCACATGCTCATCCGTGGTCGTAGAGACACGTTCAAACATTTTGACTTGATTAGGGCCAGTTATGACTATTCGCCTTCTTATCTAGGTGCTATTTTAATGTATCAAAATAATTGAAGGGGCTGATGTCAGCGGCCTTTTATAGATTCAAAGTACCCGGGCTCGTTGGCCCCAGTGTTAGATTGGTACCCAAGGATGGAGTCATGACTGGGTCGGCTACCCTAGTCGTGGTCCGATTCCTTAGAGGTAGTTGACAGGTCATCGAGTATTCTTGAAATTGAATTCGATTAAAGAACTGTTTATTAATTTAAGAAATGATTTGCTCTAAAGAGCTAACAACATGAGATGAAAAACTGCATAGATGAATAAAGACTGAAACCAAAAAATGAATGGAAATACTTAAAGCAAAAACTAACTCGGACATGAAGTGTCCGTCGTAGGTGGCTCGCCGTGCCTAGGCCTAACTATAGTAGGCCCTTAATTTATCGGTGTTCCAAGTCCTTTTGATTGGCTTCCTTGACAAGGTTTCGAGAACGTAGGCTCCTCGGTTGAGCTTTTCCTTGACCCGGTACGGTCCGTCCCAATTCGCGGCTAACTTGCCATCCCTAGTGTTTTTGTTGCCAACGTCGGCTCGTCTGAGCACTATGTTGCCCCTGTCGAAAGACCGGGGTCTCACCTTTCGGTTATACTTGGTCGCGATGAGTTGCTTGGCCGCCATATCACGGCAATGTACCGTGACCCTTACCTCGTCCACCAAATCTAACTCGGTCGCCAACGCATCGCTGTTTGCCTCTTCCCCTTCTTCAAGGGTTCTCAGCCTTCACCACGATGGTTGCCCTATCTTGACGGGAATCATGGCCTCACAGCCGTAGGTCATCCGAAAGGGGGTTTCTTGAGTAGTCGATTGAATGGTGGTTCAGTAGCCCCATAGGACATTATAGAGCTGTTCGACCCAACTGGAATTGGCGTCCTCCATCTTTTTTCTTATGCCGTCTAATATTACCTTATTTTCTGCCTCGACTTGGCCATTCGAATGAGGATGCTCGACAAAGGCGAAGTGGTGTGTGATGTCGAGGTCGACCATCATGCCCTGGAAGTTCCTGTCTGTGAATTGGGTGCCGTTGTTGATCACGACCTCGGCTGGAACGCCGAAGTGGGAGAAGATGTTTTGTTGGACGAAGCGTCACACCCTTGCCGAGGTGATCGTGGTTAGTGGCTCGGCTTCTATCCACTTTGTAAAGTAATCGACCGCCACTATTAACCATCGTAGTTGCCCGGGGGCGGCTTTAAATGGTCCCAGAAGGTCCATCCCCCACTTGTAGAATGGCCACGGGGCCGAGATGTATTCCATGTTCGACGGAGGGGACCAGATGATTCTGGCATACTTTTGGCAGCTGTCACACGTTTTGACGAACTCCTTGGAATCTGCCTCCATGGTCGGCCAATAGTATTCGGCCCGTAACGCCTTTCTCGCCAATGCCTTTGCTCCCATATGCTGCCCATTTATTTCGCCATGGATTTCCGCCAGAACGTATCTGCTTTCGCTCGTATTCAAACATCTTAGCATTGGGGTATGTAGGCCTTTTCGGTAGAGGTGATCTTCCACCATTGTGTAAACCGCGGCCTCGCAACTGAGTTTCTTGGCCTCGGTAGTGTCGAGAGGGAGAATTCCTCGCTCGAGGTAATCTTCGAATGGCTTTCTCCAGTCGGTGGACGTGGATATGGCCATCACGCAGGTCGGTTCTTCTAGGTTTTGTTGGACCACGGTCCTGTGGTTGGTCATACCTTTAGTGCTGGCTAGCTTGGAGAGGATGTCGGCCCTGACGTTTTCTCCCCTTTGGATATGTATGACCGTTACTTCATCGAAGTCCGATAGTATCTGTTTGATCTTATTTAGGTATTTTTCCATTAGGAGGCCCTTGGCTTGGTACGTCCCGTCTACCTGGGCGGCGACGAGTTGAGAGCCGGTGAAGACCGTAACTCTCTGGGCTCCCATTTCCTTAGTCTGTTGGAGCCCAGCCAGGAGAGCCTCATACTCGGCCTGGTTGTTTGATGTGGGAAAGTTTAGCTGCAAGGAATGTTCAATTGCAATTCCCTTAGGGCTTTCAATGATTATTCCGGCCCCACTTCCCTTGGAGTTTGACGAGCCGTCTACATACACTTTCCAGAGGTCGAGGTCGCCGACGTCCTTCCTAGTAGGGGTCAGTTCCCGTAGGAAGTCCACAGGGCTTGTGATTTAATGGTGTGTCGTGCTCCGTAGGCTATTTCAAACTCGGATAATTCTATAGCCCAACTGATTATCCTACCGGCCAGATCGGGCTTGTGCAGCACCTGTCGGATTGGTTGGCTGGTCCGAACCATGATTTTATGTGCTTGGAAGTATGGGCGGAGTCTTCTTGCCGCGGTGAGTATGGCGAAGGCCAATTTTTCCAGCTTCTGATACCTTAGTTCCGAGCTCTGCAAGGCTTTACTTACAAAGTATATCGGTTCCTGACCGTTCTCGGTTTCTCGGACTAACACCGAGCTGATCGCCTCTTCCTCGACCGATAGGTAGAGGAGCAAAGTCTCAACGAGTTGTGGTTTGGATAAAATTGGAGGAGTTGCCAAGCATTGTTTGATTTTGTCAAATGCGGCGTCACACTCCGGGGTCCAGTCCCCTGTTGTCTCCTTTTTCAACAATTTGAACAAGGGAATGACGTTCTCTGCCGATCTCGGCCAGAAGCTGGTTAATGCCGCTAGCCTTCCCGTTAGCTGTTGGACTTCTTTCTTGTTCCTAGGCGCTTGCATGTCTAGCACGGCCTTACATTTGTCCGGGTTGGCCTCAATTCCTCTTCTCGTTAACAGGAACCCGAGGAACTTACCCACCGGGATCCCGAAAGAACATTTAGCCAGATTCTGTACTTTCTGAGTTTGTTGAAGGTCTCCTCTAGGTCTTGGATGTGATTGTTGGGGTTGTATGACCTGACGATCATGTCGTCAATGTAGACCTCGATGTTGTGACCGAGCTGGTCCTCGAACACCTTGTTCATCATCCTCTGATAAGTCGCCCCAGCGTTCTTTAACCCAAAAGGCATCACGTTATAACAATAATTTCCTTTTTCTGTGATAAAGGCCGTGGCCTCCTGATCGTCGGGGTGCATGGCGATTTGGTTGTACCCCAAATAGGCATACATGAAAGACAGCAGCTGGAATCCGGATGAGTTATCCACAAGTTGGTCGATGTTGGGCATCAGGTAGGCGTCTTTTGGGCATGCCTTATTCAGATTAGTGTAGTCCGTGCACACCCTCCACTTGCCGTTTGGTTTCAAAACCATTACCACTTTGGAAAGCCATGTGGTGTATTGTATTTCTCGGATGAACCTTGCTTCCAACAATTCGTCCACATGCTTGTCTAGGGCCACTTGCCTATCTGGTGCCCTTTTTCTTTTCTTCTGGGCCACTGGTGCCGATTCTGGCGTGATGGCCAACTTGTGGCAACAAAAGTCCGGGTCGATCCCGGGTATTTCGGCCGGGCTCCAAGCAAAAACATCTCTGTTTATTGCTAAGAATTCCTCTAGTCTCATTCTCAAGCCCGGGTTCAGGGTTCGGCCTATCTTGGTGATTTGGTCCTGCCCATTTCTGATGATGAGATCATCCAACTCTCCTTCTGGCTCCGGACGGGGGGACCTCGTGCTCGTTTCCCAGGTCCAATTCCACCATATTAATTGGATGGCTTACATTATCCCTTCCTTGGTCCTTTGACCCGGAGTGGACATCCCGGATCTGGGAACGAGTCAGGACTGCGTTCTCGCCTTCCTTGACCGTCTCGAAGTAGCATTGTCGGGACTCCTTCTGATCACCCTTGATGGTGAGGACTTGGTTGGCGTTACTTACCAATTTTAGCTTCTGGTGTTTGGTCTACACCAGCATATCCCATTTGTGGATCGTTGGTCTGCCTAATATTACGTTATAAGGGGAGGGGAACTTGGCGACAATAAACCTTACCCAGTCCGTCTTAAAACCTTCCTTCGTGCCTAGAGTCAATCTGAGGTCGATGTATCCCTTGGGAGGGGAGAGTTCTCCATTAAACCCGACCAGAGTAGTTTTGCAAGGTTTCAGGTCTTCTTTATTGAGGTTTATCCTTTTGAAGGCATCCCAAATAATGATATCAGCCGAGCTTCCGGTGTCTATGAATATTCTTTTGACCCGGCAGTTGACTAGGGTTCCGGTGATTACCAGACATTCTTGATGGCCAGGCACGACGTCTTTCATGTCTTCCTTTGTGAAGAAGAGCTGGGGTCGCTCCACCCTATCCGTCGTGTCCGGGTCCTCCATGAATTTAGGTCGGTCCCTTACCGAGAGAACCTCCTTTAAGTACTTCCTACGCTGGCTTTCCGTGTCTCCGCCTCCTCCAAAGGCCCCACTGATGACGTTGCAATCGAAATCGGCCTCCGAAAATTCATCGCCTTCGGACCCCGGCTTCTGACGCTTTTGGTCTTTCTTTCTATCGGGGTCCGGGCTGTCGTGTCGGTCGGATTGTTTTCACTTATCTCTCTTTTGTCCTTGAGTTTTGATTACTTACTGGCGTAACTTTTCCTTCTCTGACAAACTTCTCGATGGCATCCTGGAGTTCGAAGCATTGGTTCGTGGTATGCCCTGGACTGTCGTGAAAGGTACAGAAACGGGTCTGGTCCGTACTGGCTCATTTCCGGAGAGGCCGAGGTCTCTCAATCTTCTGCATCTCGGTCGATGCTACCTCCTTCCATAACTGAGAGCGGGAAACGTTCAAAGGGGTATATTTGTCATATTCCCCTTTCACCTCGGGTTTAGCACCGGGGGACTTATTGTCTGAGTTTCTTCCACGGCGATCTGGCTTGCGGCCGTCGGACTGAGTTTTGTCCTTTGGCGGCGTCCTCCTATCCGGATCTCTTCGAGGAGCATTTGCGAGGCGCATTTGCTCCATTTCCAGATATTTCTTCGATCACGTTATGAACTCGTTCAGGGACTTGGCCAGTTATTTAAAAAATGACTCGAACAGTCGAGATTCACTGTCGAGGCCAGCGGCTAGCAGGTGTACATGGACCTCTTCCTTTAGCCCGCGCACTTGTAAAACTGCGTCCCTGAACCGATCCAGATAACTCTGAAGAGTTTCCCCTGGCCGCTGCTTAATTCTATCCAGAATGTACTGGGACTTTGGTTGTATCTTACTAGTAGCAAAATGCAACTCGAATGCCTCGGACAGCTGGTCGAAAGTGTGGATCGACCTTGTGGGCAAGGTATGGAGCCATTTTAAGGCTGGCCCTTTAAGAGTTGCGGCAAATATTCGGGTGATGACGGGCTCTCTGAGCTTTCTTATGCACATAGTAACCGCAAAGTCCTCGACGTGGTCTGCCGGGTCCTGGGTTCCGTCGTATTTAGTGAGGTCGGCCAGGTCGAGTTCGTCCGGATAAGGTGCGTTTAAAACTTCATCTGAGAAGGGACTGTCATTGTCCTCCCCGACGTATCTTCTCCGTGGATTCTTCTTCGGTGGAGGCCGTGGAGGTCTGCCTCCTCAGCTTTCATCCTCTCGATCTAACTTTCTGCCAGTGTTCCTCAAGTCACGACCTCATCCGTCTTCTATCCTGGTTCTGCCCTTCACGTCATAGGAAGTTTCTCCATCTCGAGTTCTTTCTCGGTTCCTGTCTCCCCGGTCCCTTTTGGAAGATAGCCTTGATGCGGATTCCTTTGTGATATGATTCCCGGAGGAAAGGGACGATTGGATCGACAAGGAATGGAATTTCGCACCGAAGATTCAGCCTCCAGCACGTCCGGAAAAAGAGCAGAACGTATTTAATGCTACAGACATCAGATTTGAGCGATTCCAAAACGAGGTGAAAGATGACGTTCCGAAACACGAGTTTGGCTCAAGAAACACCGAAAACGGACACAGGAATATTGAGATACGAAACAAAGAAATATAGAACGAAAACTGGATTATAGGTAGGCGCCACAATTCCAAAGAATTGATAAGCCGAAGAACGCCACAAGGATTGTTGCCCTTGATAAGTTCAAAGATTCTCAAAAGAACCCTAGAGAAGCTAGTCTCTCACCAAAAAGGTTAACTCTTAATTCTGCCGTCCCTCAAAGAGTGGACAACATCCATATTGAGTTTAACCTAATTATGCTTACACACAAAGCCCAATAAGCGAGCCCAATAAGCCTTATTACAAAAATATAACTAAAAGTAAGAAGAATAAAACAAAGCCCAATATGCATGAAGCCTTCATGCATATCCCTTGAGGCTTATTCCTCCAAGTTTGTTGCCTTGGTCATGCCGCCTCCTTTGTCCTCATCACTTTGTGAAAGACTCCTTTGTCGTGGAGTTCTTTGTCTCGGAATCCCTTGACGTGGAGCCCCTCCGCTCTAGTCGTTTCTCGATTTTTTGTATATGCAGGGCGTGTCGGTGTTCCGAGGTCTCTATCCGTCTCAACAACGAAGCTATAGTGGCCTGCATGCGTCGGATCTCAGGATGTCCGATGGGGAAAGCTTACGGGATACCTTCCTGGTGTTCTTGATGGACATCAGTCCGTCTAGGGTTTCGTTATGTCGAGGACTCAGTATCTGATGGGTTGTCGGCCAGATGCCCATTATTTAGCGCGGAGTTGACTGGCTCGTCTTACCGTGGCGGCGAGGGTTGGTCTTCCCCAGTGTGTCCGTTATCATGGACGGGGTCGATCGAATCCTCTTCTTGTGGTTGCGCCGGCTGGTTGGGCGGAAGTCCAGTCTCCGGCTGCCTGTGGCTAGTACTTCTTGTATTAACCCTCATTGGTCATGGGGATCGAAATTTACGGTCCCCACAGTCGGCGCCACTGTTCTGGTGTAGAACATAGATGTCCAGCCTAGTGGGCTGGTGCTTTGATGTTGGATCAAAGGTCTCTTCCTGAATGCCTATGAGGGAAGCACTCAGTAGGAGACGTGATCACTGTACACAACCAGACACTTAGCCAAGGGGGTGTGGTGTGTGCACAGTGTGATTGTATGTAAAAAGTTCAGGGTTAGAACTTGTGTACCTTAGGGTTTATACCTCGGTATTTATAGGGTGTACCTTAAGTAGATCTGGCGTGTTATCCGGCCTGAGATCCTAACCGTCCCACCGTATACGAAGATCACTCTAGATTATAGGGGAGTTAGGATTCTCCACGCTGATCAATAGGATCTGGTAGGCTGCATCTGTTTGTTGGGCTTCTTCAGTATTGGGCCTAATATAGGCCCGTAACATCATGTTTCCTATAATTTCAAGATTTAGGTGAGTAATCTGTGTTGGTTTTGATTAGTTTTGATGATGTCTTATATAGATGCCATTCTAAAGAGCAAAAAGGTTGCATACTACATTTATCTTCTACTTTGACTAATTCTTATATTTAATGTAGATGCAAAGTTTAATAATGGAGAATGATCAAGAAAGGAGACTAAAGAAAGAAGAACTTGAAGTCTCTATGATCAAACAGAAGTTGGAATGAAGCTTCATCATATTTGAGCTACAATGGAGTATACTTTATTGATGGAGAATAATCAAGATTGAAGAAGGAAGCTCTTGCACAATATAATGGGAATATCATAAAGCAAGAAGTTATAAAATGATTTTGGGGGATAATCTAGAAGGAGAAAAGAAATTGAAGAAGGAAGAACTTGCAATGCAATGAAATATCTTTATTCAAGTTCTTATATTGATGCTAGAAGTCTCCAAGATCATATGGAAGCTGGAACGGATCAATTCCGAGTTAAAACCATCAAAAATCAGTTCCAGGATCAGCAAACTCGAGTTCATAACTTGCAAACTCGAGCCTGTAATGTTCTCAGCAACTCTGGCACCTCTGGACAAGGGAAACTCGAGCTTAGAACTTAAACCTCAGGTTTGGAACTCCAAACTCGAGCCCATAAGTAGCAAACTCGAGCCTGTAATGTCCCCAGCAACTCTGGCGCCTCTGGACAAGGAAAACTCGAGCTTAGAACTTAAACCTCAGGTTTGGAACTCCAAACTCGAGCTTGCAGCGGTCTTCAGCATTTCAGCCTCTGTTCAGTGTTTCACTTGGGCGATGTCTGGTAATTCGATGATATCTACTAAACCAGAGATCGTATTGAGGTGAAACCAGTTGCATATAAAACTAGACTCCCAAGGCGTCATGTTGATATATAATTCAAGCCAAAAGGAGTTAAGATGAAGGAGCTATGAATTTATGAAGTTGACAGTGAAATCCACGTCACACAAATGACCAACCTTCAATGTTTTGAGTGTATCTCACAAACGGAGAATCCAATTGAGCTGAAATTGGTGGCATTGGAAAGTAGACTCAAAGGGATTTCCAATCAATAGTTTGAAAAAACAAATCTGAGTTCAGACCATGGAGATATGGCCCCCGAAAGTAGACAGTCTGTTCTGGGTGTTGCACAATTTGCTATAAACAGAAAGTCAAACTCGAGCCTGTTAGTTGGTGAACTCGAGTTCGTGGGTTACAGAGAGCTACCAGGTTGCGAAAATCATCCAAACTCGAGCCTATAAGTTACACTCTCGAGTTTAGACAAGACAGAGAGCAAAATATGGTTTTGGAGAGAACCAAACTCGAGCCTACTTATGCAAACTCGAGTTCATGTTCCTGATGCAGAAAATCTTCATTCCGAAAGTCTCATTTCTCAATCACATGATTACCCAAATGACTTGTACTTCTTCTTAACATTATTTATATCATTTGTGTACATATTTCAGATTATTAAAGCTTGACAGAACATCAATCTTGACAGAAATCAAGATCTATCAAAAGTGTGAAGATGAACTTTGCTGCACATTTTCAGAAATGGGAAAGATGACAGATTTCAACGAGGAACTTGAACAAATGCTTATCTGTGATATTCTCCAATACATTCAAACATTCAGATGATGAAATAGAAGCCTCAACGGATTCATCATTCAAAGTTTCTATTATGACAGATTTGAATTTGCTTTAAAGTCAATTAAAGCAAGTCGATGACAGCCTGGAAAGAATCAAAAGCATTAATCTCACGCGTCAAACAGAGGATCAGTCAAAATGATGAATTCCCTCATTTGGAAACAATTAACTTTTACTCAGAATGATTTGTTTCACAAATCAAATAAAAAGCACTAAATGATCATCAATGCAGAGCAGACCCAACAGCTATATTCCCCTTCTATGACCACAACAGCTAGAATTTTGAATGGAGACAATGTAGAATGGAGAAGCAACGGTCATATGAAGATTTGCCGCTATATATAGAGCTGCATACAAACCTTCAAAGAGATACAACAAGCAGAGAAACAAGCCTACCTCTTCAATATGCTATTACTCTGATCTGCTTATCATTTACTCTCTGATTTTCAATGTCTATATATCATAGAGAGTGAAATGTTTTGTATTGTACTTCAGTGTTCATCCATACACTTCTGAGAGAGAAGATTCATTGTAAACATCCTATCTTTATATCGTGAGTTACTCAAGATCGGGTGATCTTGAGTGGGAAACACATTGTGTTGATTACGACTTGTAAGGGAGTGAATCCTAGTGAGAGGATTACTTGAGTGCGAGTGTGTAATCAAACAGTGTATTGATTACAGTTTGTAAGGGGGAGTCAATCCTAGTGAGGGGATTACTTCAAGTACAGAACGTGTAACCAAGTTGAAAGAAGATAGTGGATTGAAATTCTCAAGTGGAGCTTGGGGACTGGATGTAGGTCAAGGATTGGGCCGAACCACTATAAATCACGGTTGCATATTCTCTTCCCTTATCTCTTACATTCCAGCATATATGTTTGAATGATTGTTTATCACTTTATAACTTATTATTGTCATTCAAACTACTTTCAATAAGTTGCAGAAAGTTTCTTAAAGTTCTAAGTTTTTAATCAAACACCCAATTCACCCCCCCCCCACTTGGGTGATAGCCAAGTCTTTCAATCTGGTCATTACTACTAAAATTTCTTATAAGTTTATAATTTTTGTTCCATAATTATTTCTTTTAAAATTTACATTTTACGATGTATTCATATAAGCATTATCTTTTTTTTAAGCATTGATGTATCCTTTTTATTTCTTCTTGTTAAGAAAATCTAAAGATGTCTGTTTAGTAGGTTTTTTTGGCTTATTAATTTTATAATATGTATGAACTAACAAAATATAGACACAAAAATAGTACATCTTATTTGAACCTTTTATTTATCATTCTGTTTGTTTTTATAATTACTAATCATTGATACATTTATTAGTTATTAATCAATAAGTTATAATTTATCATTCTCACTTCTATTAATTAGTTGTTATTTATTTTTTCTTTAACAGTATATTTCTGTTTTTTATTTAATGTATTTCCTTTCTCTTTTATGATTTGATCTCGTCCGCCTTTTATTATTTTTTATTTATATTTCCACATGAATTTGTTATTTATAAATAAAGTACATATTATTTATTTTATAATGCATTTAATTGTTAGTAATTTATCATTTTCACTTATTTTAGTTAGTTGTTATTAATTTTCTTTTTAACTAACTTGTAATCGGATTCTGTGTTTCTCCTTTATGGTTGATCTCCTTTTATTATTTATATTTATACCACATGAATTTTTTATTTATTGATAAAGTGCATATTATTTATTTTTGATGAGGAAAATACATATTATTTATTGTATTTATTTATAATGCATTTAATTGTTAGTAGTTTAATTTCAGTTAGTTGTTATTAATTTTCATTTTAACTAACTTGTAATCGGATTCTAATGTGTTTCTCCTTTATGGTACTGATCATCGTCCTTTTATTATTTATTATTTATATTTTCATATGAATTTTTTATTTATAAATAAAGTAAATATTATTTTTTTATGTAATATATTCCTTTATGGTTTGATCTCATTCTCCCTTTATTATTTTTTATTTGTATTTATATTTTCACATGAATTTGTTATTTATAAATAAAGTTCATATTATTTTTTATGAAGAAAATACATATTATTTATAATGCATTTACGGTTTCTTGTTATCATTTTCAATTGTTTGACTTAGATGTTATTTCTTTTCTTTTTAACTAACAATATGTTGAATTTTTCTTTTATTATTTATATAAATAAAATACAAATTATTTGTTGTTATTTATATTATCTTTTCATTTGAATTTTTTATTTCTAAATAAAATACGTATTTTTTATGCCTTCAAATATTGTAATGTTTATTAAGAATTTGTTATTCTTTTTTATATTAATAATTTTATCATTTACATGTTTACCTGGAAAAAATATTGGTTGCCTCTAAATTGTTATAATGCATTTTGGTCTTTATTTTTATTAGTTTATCATTTTGACTTGTTTTTCTTAGATGTTATTTCTTTTCTTTTTAACTAACATTATTTATTTATGTTTGCTTATAATTTATCTTGTATGTATAATTGAATTTTAATTTGTTGAATTCTTTATTTTATTATTTTTAAAATAAAATACAAATTATTTCTTGTTAATTATTTATTTATGTTTGCTTGCTTAGATGTTATTTCTTTTCTTTTTAACTAACATTATTTTCTTTTCTTTTTTATAAACAGAAGCAACCATACAAAAACTAACCCTTATCCTTAGCTATTAGACTATTTAGAACCCCATCAGTACCTGTGACGACATGGAAACCTGTCATGGCTGATAGAGCAGCTTTTGCCAAGTGATCCGCGGCGGAATTAGCCCATCGATTAATATGTTCAACTTCAAGTCTCCAATCCCTCTCCAGCAAGCACCGAATTTCTGCAATAATGCTCCAATCCGCGTGCAGTTCATGTACTCCCTTCTTCATCAGGTCGACAGCTTCAGTAGAGTCTGACTCTAGGATAACTTGTCGATGCCCCAAGTCCCATGCTAGTTTCAGACCGTGAAGACATCCCCATAGCTCAGCTGATAGACTATCCCCTTCCATTCCCTTGAACATGAAGCCCTTCAATAACTTACCATGTGCGTCCCGAACAACGCCACCACACGCGACACCAGCTTCGAAGTGCGTGAAAGCTCCATCGGTATTGACTTTCACCCAACCTGGTGGTGGAGGCTTCCATTGGGTTCCCTACTCACCTGCTTTCCCTTTCCCTCCATTAGCTGTGAAGAATCTGTTTTGAGCATCCTGCATACTCCCCATGGTGGCATTGACGCTACTCAGAATAGCGTGGTTGGAGATCTTCTTTCCCTCAAAGACAAGAGTGTTACGACGTCTCCAGACCCACCAGCAGATGAGATTAAACCGCTGTCTCCATTCCTCCGACTCAAACCTCCTGTCCCTGTAGGTAGAGTTCCAACGAAACCAGTGATCAAACTGCAAGGATCTAAACTTGCTCCAAAGCCGATGAGGAACCACACATCTCCAGAGATTAAGGGTTTCCGGACAATCCCTCAACACGTGTTGGAGATTTTCTGATTCTGCCTCGCACACTGGGCACCGGCTATCACTAGTGAGCCCTCTCTTGTATCTAGAGGCATTAGTTAGCAACCTTTTGTGTAATACAAGCCATGCGAAAACTTTGCACCTTTTCGGTAATTTTAATTTCCAAATTTTCCCCCACACTGGATCAGGAGAAGCTACCTCATTCTTTAGAGAATCAAATGCCGACTTGACAGAGAACTCCCCACTCTTGGACCATCTCCATCGTATCTGCCTATTCCCGAAAGTCTCAATTTCATCCTCTACTTTACCCCACGTTTTCTTGATTCCACTCCACAAGTTTGACCCTGGCTTTCTCATGTCGATTTTTGGGAGTTTGTCACTTCCACAATTATATTTACTTCGGATAATATTCACCCACAAGTCATCCCTTTTGGTTACTAATCCCCATCCAAGCTTCATAAGATACGCACTATTTTGGTCTTTGGCATGACGGAGTCCCAAACCACCTCCAGCTTTAGGCTTACATATAGCATCCCATGCAACCAAAGGTATTTTTTGTTGCTCCTTTGTGCTACCCCATAAGAACTTCCGGTTGCATTTGTCGAGGGAATCACAGGTGCTCATTGGAAGAGAAGAGGTTTGCATCACATACCCAGGAATTGCCGTGGTAACCGAAGAAATGAGAGTGATTCGTCCAGCTGCCGATAGGGACTTTGATTTCCACGTGGATAGTCTTGTTTTAACCTTGTCCACCACAAACTGATAGGCTTCCTTGGTGACCCTTTTATGATGAAGCGGAACACCAAGGTATTTTCCCAGATCACTTGTAATAGAAAAGCCCAGGGAAGCACAAAGTTCACTTCTTTGGATGTGGTTAACATTATTAGAGAAGAAAACTCGAGTTTTTTGGTGGTTAACCTTCAGCCCGGATCTATCACAGAATGACTTGAGACATTGATTAATCGTATGTACCTGGTTCATTGAGGCTTCCGCAAACAACAATATATCATCTGCAAAGAATAAGTGGGAAACTTGTGGGCCAGTTCTAGTCAGTCGAATAGGATCCCAGGTACCTTCGTGAATTGCATCTTGAATAAGATGGGCCAGTTTTTCCATGAAAATGACAAATAGGTAGGGTGAGAGCGGATCCCCTTGTTGAACTCCCCTGGAAGGTTGGAATGTCTCAGCTTTATCCCCATTCCACAGTAGTTGCATGTTGGGTGTGGATACACATTGTGCAATAATCTCACGCAAAGGACTAGGGATATGGAGTTCCTGTAAACATGTTGCTAAGAAATGCCAATTGACTCGGTCATATGCTTTCTCCAAGTCAATTTTTATAGCCATGAACCCCTTCTTTTTTTTCATGTTTTGCATGGAGTGGATTACTTCTTGTGCCACGATGATATTATCACTACTATGCCTTCCTGGGACAAAACTGAATTGATTAGGGGATATCACCTGTGGTAGGATAGACTTCAGACGAGTAACAATGATCTTCGTAACAGTTTTATATATGACGTTACAAAGGCTGATCGGTCTCAAATCCCCCATTGTTTCCGGATGCTCTTTCTTCAGAATGAGAACCATCAATGTGCCATTGATCTCACTTATAGCCTGCGGATCAGAAAAAAGAAATTTCACATAATTCACAACAGAACCGCCTACCGTGCTCCATTGATTCTGATAAAAAAGAGCATTGAAACCATCCGGACCCGGTGCTTTGAGTGCACCCATGCTAAATATGGCCTCCTTAATTTCATTATCTGAGATATCACGGTTGCACCACCTTAGCAATTCTTCGTTCACTTCCGGGTAGGTTACATGACAGTGGATCCCTGGCCTGGAAGTAATGTCCTCAGATAGAAGATTAGAGAAAAAAGTAGTAGCCAAACCCTTGATTTGTGTGATATCATAAACCCATGCACCCTCAACATCCTTGATGGCCTCTATTTTCTGGGATTTCCTTCGTCGGTTGGCGCGAGCATGGAAAAAATGAGTATTGCGATCTCCATAAACAGTCCACTCTGCTCTAACTTTTTGTGCCCAGATGAGGGATTCTTGCAACAGAACCTCTTCAAGCTCTTTCCAAAGTGAAAGCTGTAAGTCTGCATATTTGGGCACCATGCCAAACCGAGCCACCACTCGGTTGATCCCATCAAGACGCCGAAGCAACTGTTTCTTCCTTACTTCGGTATGTTTGAACACTTCTTTATTCTAGGTTGAGCAAGCACCTGCAAATTGAGTAATGTTATGGCCCCAAGAGACATCATGGTGCCAAGACTGACGTACAAACTCATCAAAATTCTCATGCAAGACCCATGCTGCAATGAATCTGAATGGTCGATTAGGCTTATTTGTTGGCAATTCTGCATTCAAATGGACAGGAGCGGTCTATGGTCAGATTTAAAGAACGGTAAGTGTGTGATTGAGGCATTAGGAAACATAGCAACCCACTCCTCATTAGCAAGCATACGATCTAACCGTGCCTCGGAGTTGCCTCGCTTCCATGTGAATTCTGGACCGACAAAACCTGTGTCAATCATATCCTGCGTTTCCACCCACCGGAGAAAGTCGCGATCATAGGAGGTGCTAGAGGATGCATTAGATCGCCGTTCATAGTGGAGTAATGTTCCATTAAGGTCACCCCCGACAAGCCATGCGCCTTGAATTGAGAGGGATAAGCGAGAAAGATTTTCCCACAAAATCCGTCGAGAGTTACAATTGGGGCTAGCATAAACCACTGTGAGGTCCCAGGTAGTCCCTGCAGAGCTAGTAATCTGAAAGTGCATAAATTGAAAGTTTCGTTCCAACAACGTCACCATACCAATATTGTCATCCCATAAACACCAAATACCCCCACTATACCCCTCACAGTCCATCAACTCCATATTAGGGAATCCCAACAATTGAGCTCTGGCTTGTGCCATTTGGTGAGTACAACGAGTTTCTAGAATAGCCATAAAATTCAAATGGTAATGATTTTTTAAGTCACGAACAAGGGCAGGCAAGCTACGTGCTCCGGTGCCTCGTAAATTCCATATCATGTAATTCATTGGGAAACTGTTGAAGGTTTGGGAGTGGTCACCTCTCCCTCAGTCTTATCCTGGTCAAACATTTGTTCATCCATATTATTCTGATGTATAAGTAATTCATCCTCATCCCGTGGAGAAATCACAGAGGAGCCCACTTGGGGTACCGCCACGTCAGCTTTCTTGCCTCCAACAAAAAGAGGAATTTCCCCATTATGTGGCACGTCCTCGGCTTGGCATGAATAAGATTCCACTTTCTTCATTATTCCATGGGAAATATCCTGATTAGGTATTGCAACGTGGTCCCCGTGCAAATCTTGAGAGAGATCACGTGATGGATGCTAAACACCTTGCCCTTTAATTTACCTTTATTGGCATTTTTCCTTTTAGCTCCCACTTGCACCCATTCTGATTTTTGTGGGCCATGCTCCTTAGTCAACTCCTTTTTAATGGCATTTAACTCCCCCTTTTTATCCTTTCCCGTAGCCAATTGATGATACCCCCTAATATCCGTTTTTCCCTTTGTTGCACCCTCTTTCATTGAAACTCCATTAATCTCGTGATTTAAATCTGCAGAAATTAGAGTCCCGCGAAATTCACGCCTAAGTATCTGAATCTTCCCAAATGGGGAAGCGTCGGAATTTGTGTCTCCGGTGACAATGGTTGCACCACCCCCTACCTTCGGTTCTTTCTTCATTCTCCCGCCATCGCTACCCCCTAGTTCATTCTCCTTGTGTTGCTTTTCAGTCAGCTGTTCCTCACCGCCACTACCCTTTGAGTTAGTCTCCTTGCTTGGCTTCTCAGACGAGCGTTCTGCACCACCATTACCCTCTGATTCAGTCTCCTTATTCTGCTTCGTCGGGCAGCTATCCTTGCGGTGACCATACCTTCCACAACAAAAACAAACTTGGTGTAATCCTTCATAAATGATTGATCTCTCCTCCCCAAATACCTTGTAAGAAGGGAGTAACGGCTGCTTCAAATCTATTTCAACGCATATCCGTGCAAATCCGCCTGTCATAGATAGAGGTAGCCCTATCAACTTTAATCATTTTTCCTATCATGTTCCCAATTCTACGCAATGACTCAACGTTGTAAAATTCGAAAGGGACATCCGGTAAGCGAATCCAAGCAGCAATATGGCACTGAAGATCCGCCGTCCATGGGTTGAAATTTGGTCGCCATCGCTGGACTATGAGGTAGTGATCTTCAATCATCCATGGCCCCTCCTGAAAAGCATAGTCTCTATCTTCTTTATTAGAGAAGGAAACAATGTAGTAGCCATTATTCACTGGGATAATCTTCAAAGGATCCTTTGGTCGCCACATACGATTAATACGATCCCGGATGATGTAGGTTGGAAAACTTGCACCCAGGACCTTGATGATGAGAGAATTCATCCAAGGTAGGCACCAAGCTGTGTATTCTTCAGCAGTGAACTTCAAATCCCCAGTTTTCCCCTCTAGGCGTCTCACAGTTTGGGCATTAGTCGTCTCCGCCTCTTCCGACACATCACTGATATCCCTCTCATTCATACGGTGAAAGTAGTCCTTCCAGCCGTTCACAATGTCATCTTCTTCAGAGTGTTTCATCAGGAACCCCCCACATCCAGGGGACAAAAGTTTATCCCGGTATGACAGCGATGACGGCCCACTCCTCAGGTTAGCATTAGGATCCTGAGAGCCACCCTCACCTACCTTCTTCGCATCCGCCATCCTCCCAAAAGCAAAACCAGCCCCAGTCTTTGCTTTGCCTCCCCCTCCGTCCCTGTCATCATCTCCCTCTTTCGGCCCCTCCCTATTGCCAGTCCCTGTTCGACGACGGCGCTCACTCGCTCTCCTCTCACTCATTCCTCTCTAAATGTTAAATTTTTTTTATCAGTAACTAACATTATTTTCTTATAAGAAAAACTAATATTATTTTTTTCTGTTTGCTTATTTATTTATTTATTTATTTATCTTGTATGTGTAATTGAATTTTAATGTGTTGAATTCTTTCTTTTATTATTTTAAAAATAAAAAATAAAAAATTTCTTGTTATTTATATTTATTTTATATTTTCATTTGAATTTTTTATTTATAAATAAAATACATATTGTTTATGCCTTCAAATATTGCCATGTTTATTAACAATTTGTTATTCTTTTTTATATTAATAATTTTATCATTTATATGTTTATCTGGAAAAAAGATTTGGTTGCCTCTTTGTTTAATGTTTTTCTTATACAATTCTTTTTAATTGATTCACTAAAAATTATCATTCTCACGATGTAATCCTCCCTTTATTTCTGTTATTTATATTGTTTATTTGTTTATCAATAATCATTATTTAAATTCTGTTTTTTATTAAATGTTTTGAAGAACCCTTTCTCCTTTATGATTTGATCTCATCCTCCCTGTTCTGGTGTAGAACCAGGACCCTAGCCTTAAGGGGCTAGTATGTTGATGTTGATTGGGACTTGACCTAGGAATGATTCCTAGGGCCTACGTACCCTGAAGAGGGATCAAAGTCCACATAGTTCGAGTATTGCTGGAGGCGTTTAGCCAAAGGGAGTCGAGTGTGTGCTCTGTGTCGGCTGTATGTAAATAGCTAGAGCGTAGAAGATAGAAGATCCATCGTACCTTTAGGGTTTAACTCCTATTTATAGAGTGTACCTTAGGGTTAGATCTCCCGATCTCGAATCAGGTATGTTCGAGAATCTAGGCAACCACCCCCTTGAATAGGTCCTTCGGTTTGGGTCCCTATGGGTCGGTTGAGATCCTTGCGCGGACTGCCCCTGCGTGGGCCGGTTAGATTAGGTCCATAACAGATGCCCCCAAGCTCGGTAGTTCAGGTCTCTGAGCTGCCGAGATTAATTGTTTGATTGGTGTGAAATCTGATTTGGCCGAGATATACTCAGCTCATCCGGGTTGTTTGAGAAGAGATAAGATCCCTTGCTCGTGTGCGCAAATCGCTTAGTTTGCTCATTTCGAATGCTTGTTCGAGTTTGGATTCCCGGTTATTGACAACTGTATAGTAATTGCCCTGACACAGTAGTCCGGGTCTGCGGGCTGCCGGGGTGGATCTGTTGTTGAATCCGGACATCGTATTGGAGTTGCTACCACTCGTTTGATTTTGATAAAGTGACTATCCGAGTTTCAAAGAACATCGGAGTTACTTGTATTCTGATTGAATTTCCCCCAGACATGTAGTCCGGGTTAATTTTGCTTTGAAACTTCGTCTGTTTCTTTTTGTGATCGTCAAGATCTCTTCTTCAATCATCCGGGTCGTCGAGTTTGTTAGTAGCAACGCCAAATTCCCCAAATCCGAATTGTCCTGAAGAGGAACGGACTGGGTTTTGGCTTATGTCGCTGACATCTTTACAGTGCCACACCTTGTAGGTACTTTGTACGTCGTTAAATGTCCCAAATATCTGCAGGGCTGATAACAGGGGCCTCGCGTAATTTAGAAACCGGGCCAAGTCTTGGAAGCGACCGAGTTGTGAAAGCTTTCGGTGACGGCTTCGCTTGACTGAAAAGCCAGGTTAAGTTTTGGAAGTGGCCGAGTTGCGAAAGCTTACGGTGACGGCTTCGCTTGACTGAAAAGCCGGGTTCGATGACCCTTGCACGGAGCCCGGACTTTAACTGTATTAAGCGTAACCGGGGTCTCCAGGTTGATTGATTGGAGCTGCATCGACTTGATCATTAATGAAAGCTTGTTCACTTCGCGATCAATTTGAATATTTATGTAGTGTTTCATCCATGTCCACGATGAACTGATATAGTGAACTCATTTGTGTTTGGAGTACTATTGAGTGACCGGGCCAGGGTCATAGATGTGATATGCAGAATCTGTGAAAGCATGTTTGGTATTGAAACTGTAAAGTGGTGAGGGATCAGTAGTCAAACTGCCTCGTATAATTCCGGGTTCGTTGACCGGGTCATCCTAGGATAAAGGGAAGTTGTCACCTGTCCGGGTTCGGTTTTTCACCGAAGCGTCCGAGCATTTTGACCTGATCAGGGTCGGCATGACAATTCCGCTTGATATCCCGGAGTAAGTTAGGAAGTGTCTGGGCTGCGATAGCTCTACGGAGACAACTCCCTCCGACTGAAAAGCCGGGTTTTAGTCTTGGGTTCGTATTTGAATTACGACCGGGTTCAGTGACCTGTATTCGCTCTTTCGTTCATGTCTTTGTCATTAGAGCAATTTGAGGAGATTGAATCAGTACTCTCGATTGAGAGTTTCTTTATTTATTTGCAGTTTGTAATCTGGAGTTAACATGGACTTCACTGTACTTTACACGGAGCCCGATTTTAACCGTATTAGGTGTAACCGGGGGCCGCCTTTTCACTTCTCGCAAAATTTACACGGAACCCGGATTGCAACCATATTAGGTGTAACCGGGGCCCTGCTTCTCGTTTCCCTAAAGACTTTACGCGGAGCCCGGGTCTTAACTGGGATCAGTGTAACCGGGGTCGGCGTTCTTCTATTTTTGGAGGTGGATTCCATCCAGTTTAATATGGTACCCTTGCGCCCAGTGATGAGAGGGCACCAATAGTTCGAAGGAAACACATATGATATGTGGATTTGAGGGAATATGAAATGAAAAATTATGAGTGTAATAACCCTGAATTTGTTTATCCACTTTGCTGCCCCCCCAGACCGGTAGTTCAGGTCTTTGAGCTTCCGGGATGTGTTGATTTACCAACCCGAATCAGACTGTTCGTGATCGTCGGGATTGCTTTCGTGCTGACCCTAGATTCTGGGTTTATTTACTCTAACACCGAGATTTCGGGTTGAGATACTCGAACCTTGAGATTCTAGGTTAATAATTTCTCAGATTCATACATGTAAATAGACTTGGCGGGATTGCCGCTGCGACACGAAGCCGGGATTGTGACCAGATTTGGTATAACCGTGGTCCGCCTTCAAATTTACACGGAGCCGGGATTTTAACCGTATTCGGTGTGACCGGGGTCCGCCTTCAAAAACTGATGACGAAGCCTTGTTTATACTTAAGTAGTCCTTGACGATGCATGACAAGAGGAAACCAAGAGAGAATTTTCCAATTGAGAATGCACAATAAGCATTGAGCGTTGCTTGAAGAATCTGCACTGCACTGAGGAATCTTGCTCCCCACTTAGTTCTATTCACATCCCTGATGGGTGGAGTCAAATTTATCATACACAAAGCGTGTGATGATACTGGCCTTATCCATCAACTGATCACCCAAGAAAATCAGGTTGCACTCAAACATCGATTCTGACTGCCTCTTGAACTTGATGACTCTTCAAAAGACTTTCAAGCAAATCTTCAGGCCTTACTGACAAGATGCAGGAAATGGCTTTGCTGTAATGCCCTTGTCAAGTGAGGGACAAGGCTGAGACCGAGCTCTGCTTCCGACTTCCGACTTCAACTTCAAAGAAGAGGCAGGTCGCAGTTGCAATCCAAGTGATAGCAAGACACGCAGCGCAGTGAGGACTGAAGGCGACGGCGGCCGATTGTTGATCGGCGATGCGGAGTGAGGTTCTAGCCGAACAGATTAGCAGAGGAGGGGGCGGCGATGGGGTTAGGATAGTGAGCACAATGGAGACGCTTCTTCCGGATTTTTATTTGGAAACTCTGGGAGCGTAGGCGGGAATGTAATCGGCGATAATTATTTTCTTGATCTTAGGGATCCTATTTTGGAGGACTGTAGGTCACGGTGACTCACAGACGAAATCAAGAAAAGCCTGCTAGTTCAATGCGCAAATTTCCAATAAATCCAAAAAATACAGATTTATCCCCAAAATAACACCAAAACCATGATTTTCGTCCCAGTCTCCAAAATTGACGTATGATCTCGACTTCGCTATACTCACGAGATATATTCACAAAAACACATGTGAATACTAACAGGATCTCGGCTCCACTGACTTGGGATGTATGATCTCGGCTTCGCGATACTCAGGATTTATTCACAAAAACACCTATGAATATTAACAGGATCTCGGCTCCATCGACTTGGGCAGCTCGGCATCAATCTTAGCGGAGTATTATCTGGGTATACACCATATCGTCGACTTTTCTCACAGAAACACAAGTTCTGGAAATCGGTTGCTGGTATTAATTGCTCAAACCACCATAGTAGCATCAGGACACCTCATATAGAGTTGCTTGCAGAGACCGGAGCAAAGAGTTTCGATAATCTGTTGCTCGCGATCATGGAGCAACTTAGAAAGGTCATTGCAAAATTCTCCACTCGTAACTTCGTGTTGTGTCCAAAATGGAGAGAGGCACTGGAGATCGACGTTCTGGAGATCAAATGCCCTCAATTCGATGCCAGGGGTAAGTTGAATCAGATGAGAGAAAACCGAGGTTAAAGTTCCTTTTGCCTCCTGGATAAACTGGGTCAAAATTTTAATTCCAGCTTTCAACGATGTCGATTCTGTGAAGACTCTCTCATGGAGGAAGAAAACGTCTATCGATATGTTTTTCATTGCATGAGGCCCTAAATTCATCTCGGTTGGATTAAGAGTCATGGAATTAGGGTTTCGAGTTTTTTGCTCGGGATGATCACAACCCCTAACTGTAAAATGCAATGATTATTTTTTAGTTGGGAATTGGAATCATTGACCATCTCTGGTCATGGGAATCGAAATTTATCGTCCCCACAGACGGCGCCACTGTTCTGGTGTAGAACCAGGACCCTAGCCTTAGGGGGCTAGTATGTTGATGTTGATTGGGACTTGACCTAGGAGTGATTCCTAGGGCCTACGTACCCTGAAGAGGGATCAAAGTCCATGTAGTTCGAGTATTGTTGGAGGCGTTTAGCCAAAGGGAGTCGGGTGTGTGCTCTGTGTCGGCTGTATGTAAATAGCCAAAGCGTAGAAGATAGAAGATCCATCGTACCTTTAGGGTTCAACTCCTATTTATAGAGTGTACCTTAGGGTTAGATCTCCCGATCCCGAATCAGGTGTGTCCGAGAATCTAGGCAACCGCCCCCTTGAATAGGTCCTTTGGTTTGGGTCCCTATGGGTCGGTTGAGATCCTTGCGCGGGCTGCCCCTGCGTGGGCCGGTTAGATTAGGTCCATAACACTCCCTTTATATGTTATTTATATTTATAAATCTTGTGATTCTTAGGATCTATTCATACCAGCATCATCTTTTGTTTTTGAAAGCATTGATATATCCTTTTTTTATTATTCATACAAGCATTATCTTTTTTCTAAGCATTGATATATCCTTTTTTCTTTCCCCTTCTTGTCAAGAACATCTAAAGGTGTCTGGATTTTTTTTTTTTAATTGTACAATATATATGAACTAACAAAATATGGACACAAAAATAGTACACTATTTGAACCCTTTATTTATCATTCTGTTTGGTTTTTTAGTGATTAATTATTGATACATTTTTTAGTTATTAATTAATAAGTTATAATTTATCATTCTCACTTGTATTAATTATTTTTTATTTATTTTTTCTTTGATAATATATTTCTATTTAATGTATTGAATTTCTTTATGATCATTTATTAGTTATTAATTAATAAGTTATAATTTATCATTCTCACTTGTATTAATTAGTTGTTATTTATTTTTTTCTTTGACAGTATTTTCTGTTTTTTATTCAATGTATTTCCTTTCTCTTTTATGATTTGATCTCTTTTTTATGATTTGATCTCGTCCGCCTTTTATTATTATTTATTTATATTTCCACATGAATTTGTTATTTATAAATAAATTACATATTATTTATTTTTTGATGAGGAAAATACATATTATTTATTTATAATGCATTTAATTGTTAGTAGTTTATCATTTTCACTTATTTTAGTTAGTTGTTATTAATTTTCTTTTTAACTAACTTGTAATCGGATTCTGTGTTTCTCCTTTATGGTTGATCTCCTTTTATTATTTATATTTATACCACATGAATTTTTTTATTTATTGATAAAGTACATATTATTTATTTTTTGATGAGGAAAATACATATTATTTATTGTATTTATTTATAATGCATTTAATTGTTAGTAGTTTAATTTCAATTAGTTGTTATTAATTTTCATTTTAACTAACTTGTAATCGGATTCTAATGTGTTTCTCCTTTATGGTACTGACATCGTCCTTTTATTATTTATTATTTATATTTTCATATGAATTTTTTATTTATAAATAAAGTAAATATTATTTTTTTATGTAATATATTCCTTTATGGTTTGATCTCATTCTCCCTTTATTATTTTTTATTTGTATTTATATTTTCACATGAATTTGTTATTTATAAATAAAGTTCATATTATTTTTTTATGAAGAAAATACATATTATTTATAATGCATTTACTCTTTCTTGTTATCATTTTCAATTGTTTTACTTAGATGTTATTTCTTTTCTTTTTAACTAACAATATGTTGAATTTTTCTTTTATTATTTATATAAATAAAATACAAATTATTTGTTGTTATTTATATTATCTTTTCATTTGAATTTTTTATTTCTAAATAAAATACATATTGTTTATGCCTTCAAATATTGTAATGTTTATTAAGAATTTGTTATTCTTTTTTATATTAATAATTTTATCATTTACATTTTTACCTGGAAAAAAATATTGGTTGCCTCTAAATTCTTATAATGAATTTTGGTCTTTATTTTTATTAGTTTATCATTTTGACTTGTTTTTCTTAGATGTTATTTCTTTTCTTTTAACTAACATTATTTATTTCTGTTTGCTTTTTTATTTATTTATTTATCTTGTATGTATAATTGGATTTTAATTTGTTGAATTCTTTCTTTTATTATTTTTAAAATAAAATAAAAATTATTTCTTGTTAATTATTTATTTCTGTTTGCTTGCTTAGATGTTATTTCTTTTCTTTTTAACTAGCATTATTTTCTTATAAAAAAACTAATATTATTTTTTTCTGTTTGCTTATTTATTTATTTATCTTGTATGTGTAATTAAATTTTAATGTGTTGAATTCTTTCTTTTATTATTTTCAAAAATAAAATATAAAATATAAAATATTTCTTTTTATTTATATTTATTTTATATTTGAATTTGAATTTTTTATTTATAAATAAAATACATATTGTTTATGCCTTCAAATATTGCCATGTTTATTAACAATTTTTTATTCTTTTTTATATTAATAATTTTATCATTTATCTGTTTATCTGGAAAAAAAATTGGTTGTTGTTCTGGTGTAGAACACAGGTGTCTAGCCAAGTGAGTGGGTTGGTGCTTTGATAGTGGATCAAAGGTCTCTTCCTGAGTGCTTTCGGGGGAAGCACACAGTCGGAGGTGAGATCACTGTACACAACCAGGCTCTTTGCCAAGGGAGTGGGGTGTGTGCACAGTGTGACTGTATGTAAATAATTCAGGGTTAGAATGTGTGTACCTTAGGTTTCTACCTTAGTATTTATAGAGTATACCTGGAGCAACCTGGCGTGGTACCCGACCTGTAATGCTAACGGTATCACCTTATGCGGTAGTCGTCCTAGATTGTAGGGGAGTTAAGATTCTCCCTGCTAATCGCTCAGATCTATTAGGTCATATCTACTGGTTGGGCTTTGTCAGTATTGGGCCTAGAGCAGGTCCGTAACAGTTGCCCCTCAGCCTGGTAGTTTAAGTCTTTGAGCTACCGGGGTGTGTTGTGTCTCAGTATTGGGCCTAATGCAGGTCCGTAACAGTTGCCCCCTAGCCTGGTAGTTTAAGTCTTTGAGCTACCGGGGTGTGTTGTGTCCGAGGCAGACTAAGGAATTATACGCCATACCCTGACAATTATATCATGGACCACCGAGTCTAACTCCTCGGGCATAGGCCTCGATCCCCCCTATTCCGGGGTAGATGGTAATGTCTAAGGAGTCCGGGTGCCAGAGTGGTATCCCGTGGCTTGGGGATCAGATTGCCTGTCGTGGACCCCATGTTAGTCTGTATGAACGAAAGTGTTGGGGTGGAACCCGCGGCTTATGGATCCGAGGCGGACCATTGTTGATATGATTCCCGAAGGAAAGGGATGAATGGATCAACTAGGAATGGAATTTCACACCGAAAATTTCAGGCTCCAGTACGTCCTGAAAGAACAGCACGTATCTCACGCTACAGACCTCGGATTTTATCGATTCCAAAACGAGGAGAAAGATGGCTTTCCGAAACACGGCTTTGACTCAAGAAACACCGAAAACGGACACAGGAATATTGAGATACGAAACAAAGAAATATAGAACGAAAACTGGATTATAGGTAGGCGCTACAATTCCAAAGAATTGATAAGCCCTAACGCCACAAGGATTGTTACGCTTGATAAGTTCAAAGATTCTCAAAAGAACCCTAGAGAAGCTAGTCTCTCACCAAAAAGGTTAACTCTTAATTCTGCCGTCCCTCAAAGAGTATGGTGTTCCCTTATATAGTGGACAACATCCTTATTGAGTTTAACCTAATTATGCTTACACACAAAGCCTAATAAGCGAGCCCAATAAGCCTTATTACAAAAATAAAACTAAAAGTAAGAAGAATAAAACTAAAAGTAAGAAGAATAAAACAAAGCCCAATATGCATGAAGCCTTCATGCATATCCCTTGAGGCTTATTCCTCCAAGTTTGTTGCCTTGGTCATACCGCCTCCTATGTCCTCATCATTCCCTCCTTCTTCAGAAGAATTTGTCCTCAAATTTTAATCCTCTCCTCCTGGCTCAAACACTACCCTTTTCCTTCCTTTGTTCGCTTGCTTGACGTAACTCTCTACGTTTTTTTCAATGTTTGCCTTTACCTTCTCATGTAGTTTCCACACATATTCAGCCTTACACTTACCATCTTTATGCTGAAAAACAGAGTTGCCTTTTTGCATCAAGTCTCCAACTTGTCTTTGAATCTCCTTGGTATCTTGGGGTTACTCCTATTGGCTGGCCTGTTAGGCAATGAAGCTCCTGGAATGAGATCAATTTCATGTTCTATGCCTCTTAGAGTTGGTAGTCCATGAGGTACCTCTTTAGGAAAAACATCTTTAAATTCCTGCAACGTATTAGAAACCTTATTTGGAAGAGAGTTAGTAGGACATGCATATGTCAAATTATTCTCTTTACTCAAAAGCAAAAGCATTGGCTTTTTCAAATGCATTGGCTTTTTCACCTCTTTTTCTTTTATAAACAAGTTTGGTGCTTTTCTCTCTTTTTCTCATTTTTTTTCTTGCTCTCTTCCACTCTCTTTTCTCTCTTGCTTTCTTTTTTCTCTCATTTTAAAATTATCCTCACTAACTTCTCTTGGTGTCAAAGGTGCAAGAATAGTCTTGCGTCCTTTATGTACAAAAGAGAACTTGTTGGTGCAACCATCATGCATAACTTTCTTATCATATTGCCAAGGTCTCCCAAGAAGCAAATGACAAGCCTCCATTGGTACCACATCACATAAAATTGTATCATCATACTTCCCTACGGCGAAGTTCACCTCCACTTGTTTGTTTACGGTCACTTCACCATCCTCACTAAGCCATTGAAGCTTGTATGGCAGCGGGTGAGGTTTGGTTTCCATGCCTAATTTAGACACCATTCGAGCACTTGCAACATTGGTACAACTCCCTCCATCAATAATTAAAGAACATACCTTTCCTTGGATAAGGCATCTAGTATGAAAGATGTTCTCTCTTTGACTATCATCCATGTCTTTTGCTTGGCTACCCAACATCCTTCTTACCATAAACAAATCTCCTTCAGGAATTATAGACTCATCTTCATCATCATGTGAGGCAGAATCTGAAGAAGACTCACTAGTAAGCTCTCCATCCTCTTTAAGTAACATAGTCTTCTTAGTTGGACATTCTGAAGCTATGTGACCTCTCCCCAAACACTTGAAGCATTTTATTTCACTACTCCTTGTCTTTTTAGGGATCTCATTGGATTTAGTTTGAGTCCTTTGAGGTGTAGCAGTGGGATTGCTTGATGAAGTACCTCCCTCCTTCTTATTTTTATCCTTCCAGCTTGAAGAATTAAAATTTGAAGAGTTTCTCCACATGACACCCTTTCTCTTGAGTTGTTGTTCTACCTTACTAGCTTGTTGCACTAAATCCTCCAACTCTACATAATTTTGCAACTCCACAACATCCCTTATATCACTATCCAGCCCATGCAAGAAACGTGCCATAGTAGCCTCCCGTTCTTCACTAATATTTGCTCTAATCAAGGACACCTCCATCTCTTTATAATACTCATCTACATTATTGTTACCTTGTGTGAGCCTTTGAAGTTTATTGTGAAGGTCTCGATGATAATGGGAAGGAACAAATCTTCTTCTCATTAGCCTTTTCATCTCCACCCAACTATCCACCAATGGTTCTTCATATCTCACCCTCTCCCTTTGCAATTGGTCCCACCAAATGAGAGCATAATCACTAAACTCCATGGCTGCCACCTTCATTTTCTTCTCTTAAGTATAATTGTGACATGCAAATAAGTGCTCAATCTTCATTTCCCACTCTAAATAGGCCTCCGGATCACTTCTTCCTTTAAAAGATGGTATCTTAAGCTTCACTCCTTTAATTCTATCCTCTCTAGCATCATTCTCATTACCTCTTCTTCTCCTTCTTTCATTCCCTTGATTTTCTATTCTCTCAATTCTCTCATATAACTCCTCTGTGTGTTCCCTCATCATCCTTTGCATTTGAGTTGTAATGGCTTCAATTAGGAATCTATTATATCCTATAGGAGGAGTAATATCTTCACCACTTGCTCCTGCCATAATTCAAGGAAAAGAACAAGAATAAAAGTAATAGGACCTCACCACTCGCTCACGTGTTTACACTCTTAAAAATGTATCACTCGTGTTTGTTGCTCTCTATAAGGCTTTTGTGTAGTGTGCTCTCTTGCCTTTTACCACTCAATAGCTCTCTTTAAGTTCTTAACAGAATCTCCAAGAACACTCAAGAGTACAATCCCAAACTCAAGAATTGGCGGTGACTCACAATAGAAATTGGAAAAGATGTCAAAGAAGACAAGACAAAGAAAACCAAAACAATTTGGAGGAACTATTCAAGGAAGACACTTTGGACTTGATTCACAAGTAGTAGTGTGTTTAATTGAATAGCAAAGTGTTGTCCTTTTTTTTTTCCTTCTTGTTTTTTTTAACACCTGATTCGTCAACAAAAGGAATTTGTGATTTTGGAATCAAACTTTGAAATTGTACTAATTCAGAACTAAATTAGGTAGAATTCCCCACAAATTGAGCTATTACTTAACACACTAACAACATACTACTCAAGAAACATGAATTGAAAAGATTGAAATTCAAGAACAATGATGAACAAGGAATGAACACAAAGAACCAAGTGCAGAAATATGTGAATTGAACAAGAAATTGAAAGAAACAACAACAAGAAGATTGAAAGAACAAATTACCCAATATAACCTAATTCCAATCCTAGAACCGAGAGCTCTGATACCAGATGATATGATTCCCAAAGGAAAGGGATGAATGGATCAACTAGGAATGGAATTTCGCACCGAAAATTTCAGGCTCCAGCACGTCCTGAAAGAACAGCACGTATCTCACGCTAAAGACCTCGGATTTTATCGATTCCAAAACGAGGAGAAAGATGGCTTTCCGAAACACGACTTTGACTCAAGAAACACCAAAAACGGACACAGGAATATTGAGATACGAAACAAAGAAATATAGAACGAAAACTGGATTATAGGTAGGCGCCACAATTCCAAAGAATTGATAAGCCGAAGAACGCCACAAGTATTGTTGCCCTTGATAAGTTCAAAGATTCTCAAAAGAACCCTAGAGAAGCTAGTCTCTCACCAAAAAGTTAACTCTTAATTCTGCCGTCCCTCAAAGAGGCTATGGTGTTCCCTTATATAGTGGACAACATCCATATTGAGTTTAACCTAATTATGCTTACACACAAAGCCCAATAAGCGAGCCCAATAAGCCTTATTACAAAAATATAACTAAAAGTAAGAAGAATAAAACTAAAAGTAAGAAGAATAAAACAAAGCCCAATATGCATGAAGCCTTCATGCATATCCCTTGAGGCTTATTCCTCCAAGTTTGTTGCCTTGGTCATGCCGCCTCCTATGTCCTCATCAATTGTGGCCCTCACGAAATTTCGGGTGGACCAAGGTGCCGGGGTTGTAGCCCGGTGTTCGAAGATCTGTGGTGGTTGGCGTGGCCCCCGCGAGACTCTTGGGGAGTACCCCTTTGGTTCTGCCATGATTGCCTTGTGACACCTGACTTTCGCGGATTGGTGATGGGTCTCGTCCATCATGCCTAGCCACCTCCGGGTTTCGTGCGCATTTAATGCAGCAGAGGCACGTCGTACGTCACCTCTGCTTTTGGGGCAAAAAGTCGCCAATGCCCCTGACGGCTGGGTTGATATTTGAACTTCCCTCGTTTTTTTGCTTGAAGTTATATTCATTTGGGGCTCTTGAATCCATTTCCACACCTCACTCTTCACACCCAAAACTTTCTGCGTGATGGATTCAGCTGTTGGTTCTGAAGATTCCTTCTTTCCTTTTGCCCAGAAAACGCTCTAAATTTCCCCCTTCTGCATTTTACGATCTTCGAATCAAGAGGTAGATTGCTCTTCCATCTCTTTGAACACTTTGCTTTACTGCTATTTTTTGGCTTTCTGCTTCTTCTCTCTTCTTCGTTAGTGCGTTCGAGGTTTCTGGGTTGGTTGAGTTGGTGTTTCTGAGTGAAGTGTTTGTGAATAGCGCTACCAAACCCGTAGGTTTTTGTTTCTTCATTTAGGTTTGTTTCCACTGGTTCCCCCTTTCTTCTTACCAATCCTTCTATGATTATATAGGTCTGAGCCTTCAACCTTGATGGGTAGGGGTAAACGTCTGTCGTCTTCGAATGAACCCTTAGACCTGGAAGAAGAGGCAACCTTGCGGGATCGCTATCCCCGCCTTAGTTTCTGGGTGCTTGGCACCCCCTTGACCGAGGAGGAGAAATTAGCCACAGTTCTCCGGGGCGGATCCGATAGTGGGAGTGCCAGAGGATCTCAGCTGTCCGTTGTTAGGTCCGGCCATCTGGCGTCCGACCCCCTTAGGCTTGATCCTGAGAGTTCGCCAGAGGCTGAGGCCGTTTTGGCTGAGCCCATAAACTTTTCTGAGGCGCGTCGTCCAACCGGGTTGGAGTCCCTCCCGGATGGGTATCTCGGTCCCTGCTGGGAGTGAATTTCCCAGAGCTCTTCATACATTGAAAGTGGGCCGGACTCTATGGCCGACAGTGTATTAGGTTCGTGCCGCCATAGGTCGTCGTCCGAGCCTGTATCGGTTGCCGGAGGTCCACGTTTTTCGGATGCCACTCGCCTCCCTTCCTCGCATATTAGTTTGTCAGAATCAGGTATCCTTTCCAGCTTTGATTATAGTCTTTTCTTTGTTGTTTATTATAGGTAAATGGAATCCTCGTCTCCTCCCCGTGCTTCTACGTCCGACGCGGAAGCGGATTCCAGTATTCCTTCCCCGACTCTTAGGGCTAGGTATCCATGGGTGACGCATGAGGTGTTGTCGACGCGTTCCCTGATGACGGAGGCTAACATGGCTCGGCTAAGTGTGCCGGACTTGCCCGGTTGTGTGATGGGCCCTCCTGATGAGGACGAGCCAGTCTGTTCTACTCGAGAGACCGGGTATACAAATTTCTTCTTCTTTTATAGGGAATATCTTTCCCGGCTCGGTATTCGCTTCCCGTTTACCGAGTTCCAAATATCCGCTCTTAGCCACCTTCGTATAGCCCCTTCTCAGCTTCACCCTAATGGGTGGGGTTACCTGGCGGCATTCGAGCATCTTTGCAGCTCGTTTGACCCCGTCCTTCCTTGCACCACCAGCCTTTTCTTCTATTTCTTTGGCCCTTTCACCCCTTGCTCGGGTACGGAGCCGACTACCTTGAAGGGCTTGACTTCTCTCAGGAGTGACCCTGACAAGAAAATCTTTAACCCTTTTTCTGACTCCTTTAAACATTTTAAAGCGTCTTTCTTCAAGGTGGCCGCCAATTTTGGTGAGCAACCTTGGTTCCTGAACGGCCCTAAGGGCCCCGACGTGGAGCGGCGGTTTCCTTTGTACTGGTCTGCCGATCATCATAGTGTCGGCTCTTCATCGTATCAGTTCAATGCTAAAGATCTTCTGGTGGAGGAGGAGGTCGCGGCAGCTAAGATAACTTCCTTTGTTGCCGAGAACGGAGTGAAGAGCGCGGCCTTCTATATTAAGCAGGCCGGCGCCGGTGTTGGGTCGGGCTCGGGATACAGTACTACCCTTTTCGTTTAGTCTGGAGTTTCCTTGTATCCCCCTTTCTTTATTTTCTATTATGCATTCTAACATTCTTGCCATTTTTACAAGTCGACTTATGGAGGAGAACCCGGACTACCTCGCCTATGTAAGGCCGGCTAGCGGGGCGCCACCGAAGAAAGCACCCCGAAAGCGGAATGCTCCCGAGCCTAAGAAAAAGCAGATCGTCGAAGCTACAGTTGTGGCCACTAAGACGGCTGCCTCAAAAAGGACCAAGGTTGGGGAAAAACAAACGGCTCTTTCATCCGTTTCCTCATCTGATCTCATTGGACCCACTCCTCTCGTGGCCAACCCTCCCGTGGCGGACAAGGGTAAAGAGGCTCTTACATTTGATTCGTCGCGACCGCCGTCTCCGCCCCAGATCTCAACTGCCGCTCCTTGTCTTGGAGGCCTCAAACGTAGTCAGGCCTGGGAGGGTGTGATCTCTGAAGAGCTCGGAATGGCCTTCTTCCCGCCTCGTCAGTTTCTGAGTCCCCAGCCTCTTTCGGTCGAGGACGAACGTGAGGTCCACAATGTGCATGACCAACTCTGTAAGGCCCTCGGATTGTCCGAGGCCTATCTCCACCTCCATGGCTACTACGTCAAAGCTTCGGGGGACGTCCGACGCTTGAAACTGGATCTGGAGATGGCCGAAGCAAAGGCCAAGAGACTTGAGGAGGAGAAAGAAGCGGTTGAGGCGGCAAAGGTTCGGGCCGAGGAGGAACGGGGCCGCTTGGAGGGGGAACTTAATATCTCCCAGCCCTCAACTGGAAAAGCCAATGATGATCTTCTGCTTACCCATGCTGCTCTGACGCAGGCTCACTCTGATTTGACCGAGGTGTAGTTGGCCCATTCCAGATGCATGGAGGCTGTGAAGACTCTCACGCAACAGCGCGGTGAGCTGTTCACGGAACTGGAAGGGGTCCGGAGTACCCTGGAAGAGGAGAAGAAGGCCCACCAGAAGGCGGCGAATACGGTGAAGAAGACCACGGTGGAATGCTTCAAGGCGGCCTTAACTCAAATCCAATACCTCAACCCGGGGGTGGAGCTGAATCTCACCGGCTACGACTGCCGCTCTTTCTTTAAGGGTGGTGTTCTTGTTCCGCCGCCTCTGTCTTCTGAAGAGGAGTCCGTATCCCTTCTGGACGAGGACAACGCAGGACAGGCCAGTGAAGAGGCTTCGTCTGCGGTCCAACCTGAGGGGGGCAGAGCGCCTGTGGAGGAAGCAGCCCCTCCGATCTGAGCCATGTTTTGTATTTTTATTTTTATTCCGGTGTCTGATACCGGCTTTATTTGTAATAGTTTGAACTTTAGTTGTACCTCAACTTTATCAAAGAAAGTTTCATTTACTATTCCATCACGTATTTCTTCAATTTTTGCGCGCAACTTGCATGTCGTTATGACCTAGACTGGGCCAGGGCCTTAAATAAATAGAGTCCACTAGTACTCTTATGGTGCAAGAAACCTGGTGTATGGGTAGGGTTTTTAAAATTAACCATGCTACGAGGTTCTGGAGTCGTTTTCCAATATTTTAACCATGGTAAGGGCAAACCGTCATATGCTTAACCGTGGTCGAATGGACACACCCTTAAACATTTTGGCCTGATCAGGGTCAGTTATGACTATTCACCTTCTTATCTCGGTGTTGAGTATGATGCATCAAAATATTTACAAGGGCTGATGACAACGGCCTTACATAGTTTTAAAATACCGGGGCTTGTTGGCCCTAGTGTCAGTTTGGTTTATAGGGAAAGGATTATGACCGGGGTCAGAAAACCCTAGTCTTGATCCAGTTTGGCAGGTAACAAATCGTCAAGTATTCTTGAAATTGAACTTCGGTTAAGGAACCGTTTATTAATTTAAGAAATGATTCGCTCTAAGGAGCTAACAACTTGAAACGAGTACTTGCATGAATGAAATAACTGAAACCAAACTAAAAGGGAACTAATTAAAGCAAAAACTAACTCGGACATGGTGCATCCGTCATGGGAGAGCTGCCACGACTAAGTCTAACTGTAGTAGACCCTCAACTTGTCGGCGTTCCATGTCCTCTTGATAGGTTTTCTTGCCAGGGTTTCGAGAACATACGCCCCTCTGTCGAGCTTCTCCTTGACCCGGTACGACCCGTCCCAATTCGCGGCCAGCTTACCATCCTTGGCGTTTTTGTTGCCGATGTCGGCTCTCCGCAAGACTAGGTCGCCCTTGTCGAAAGACCGGGGTCTAACCTTTCGATTGTACTTGGCGGCGACGAGTTGTTTGGCCGCCATATCTCGGTAGTGTGTTGTGATCCTGACTTCGTCCACCAACTCCAACTCGGTCGCCAGGGCCTTGCTATTTGACCCTTCTCCTTCGTCCAGGATTCTAAGCCTTCTCCATGATGGTTGGCTTATCTCGACCGGAATCATGGCCTCGCATCCGTAGGTCATGCGGAAGGGAGTCTCTTGTGTCGCCGACTGCATGGTAGTTCGATAACCCCATTAGACGTTATAGAGTTGTTCGACCTATCTGGTGTCGACGTCCTCCATCTTTTTCTTCAACCTGTCCAGCATTACCTTATTAGCTGCCTCGGCTTGGCCGTTTGACTGAAGGTGTTCAACAGAGGCGAAGTGGTGTGTGACTCCGAGTTCGACTATCATGTCCTGGAAGTTCCTGTCGGTAAATTGGGTGCCGTTATCCCTCACCACCTCAGCCGGGACTCCGAAACGGGAAAAAATACTTTGCTGGATAAAACGCCGGACCCTGGCTGACGTGATGGTGGTGAGGGGCTTGGCTTCAATCCATTTAGTAAAGTAGTCAACCGCCACTATTAACCATCGTAGTTGTCCGGGGGCTGCTTTAAATGGCCCCAATAGGTCCATCCCCCACTTGTAAAATGGCCATGGGGCCGAGATGTATTCCATGTCCGATGGAGGGGACCAAATGATTTTGGCGTGCTTTTGGCAGCTGTCGCATGTTTTGACGAACTCCTTGGAGTCCGCTTCCATAGTCGGCCAAAAATAACCGGCCCGCAGCGCCTTTCTTGCAAGTGTTTTGGCCCCCATGTGTTGTCCATTGATTCCTCCATGGATTTCAGCAAGAACATATTTGCTTTCATTGGTGCCCAAAAACCTTAGCATTAGGGTATGTAGGCCTTTTCGGTAGAGGTGATCGTCCACCATCGTGTATACCGCGGCCTCCCGAATGAGTTTTTTGGCGTCAGTCGTCTCGAGTGGGAGAATTCCTCG
The DNA here is from genome assembly GCA_025563575.1 of Acacia pycnantha. NCBI lineage: Eukaryota > Viridiplantae > Streptophyta > Magnoliopsida > Fabales > Fabaceae > Acacia > Acacia pycnantha. Next base: position 3,066,418 of record JAMWYP010000053.1, read on the forward strand.
CTCGAGGTAATCTTCCAGTGGCTTCCTCCAGTCGGTGGAGGTGGATATGGCCATGACACAGGTCGGTTCTTCCAGCTTTTGTTGGACTACGGTCCTGTGGTTGGCCGTGCCCTTAGTGCTGGCGAGCTTGGAGAGGATGTCGGCCCTGACGTTTTCTCCTCTGGGGATGTGTGTGACCGTTACTTCCTCGAAGTCGGCTTGCACTTCCTTGACCTTATTCAGGTATTTCATCATTAGCAGGCCCTTTGCTTGGTATGCCCCGTCTATCTGGGTGGCGACGAGCTGGGAGTCGGTGAAAGCTGAAACTCTGAGGGCTCCGAGTTCCTTAGCCTGTCGGAGCCCGGCCAGGAGTTCCTCGTACTCAGCCTGATTATTCGACGTCGGAAAGTTTAGTTGTAGGGAATGCTCAATTGCGATTCCTTCAGGGCTCTCTACGATTATTTCGGCCCCACTTCCCTTGGAGTTCGAGGAACCGTCCATATACTTTCCAGAGGTCCAGATTGTCGATGTCCTTCTTGGCTGGGGTGAGTTCCCGCAGGAAGTCGGCCAACGCCTGTGACTTAATGGCGTGTTGGGATTCGTAGGTGATGTCTAACTCAGATAATTCTATGGCCCAACTAATCATCCTGCCAGCTAGGTCGGGCTTGTGCAGGACCTGCCGAATCGATTGACTGGTCCGAACTACGATCTTGTGAGCTTGGAAATATGGGCGAAGTCTTCTCGCTGTCGTTAGTATGGCGAAAGCCAATTTTTCCAGCTTCTGGTACCTCAGCTCCGAACTTTGCAGGGCTTTGCTTACAAAATATATAGGTTCCTGACCGTTCTCGGCTTCTCGCACTAATACCGAGCTTACTGCCTCTTCCCCGACCGATAGGTAGAGGAACAGAGTCTCCGCCGACTGAGGTTTTAATAGAACCGACGGAGTTGCCAAGCATTGTTTGATTTTTTTTTCGAATGCGGTGTCACACTCCGAGCTCCAATCCCCTGTTGCTTTCTTTTTCAACAACTTGAAAAAGGGGAGGGCATTCTCTGCCGACCTCGACAAGAATCTGGTTAATGCGGCCAGTCTTCCCGTTAACTGCTACACTTCTTTCTTATTCCGAGGCGCTTGCATGTCTAATACGGCCTTACATTTGTCCGGGTTGGCCTCGATTCCACGGTTGGTTAACAGAAAACTTAGAAACTTTCCGGCCGAAACCCCAAAAGCACATTTGGCCGGGTTCAACCGGACTCTATACTTCCTCAGTTTGTTGAAGGCCTGCTCTAGATCTCGGATGTGGCTATCAGGGTCATATGACTTGACGATCATGTCGTCAATGTAGACCTCAATGTTCTGGCTGATTTGGTCTTCGAATACCTTGTTCATCATCCTCTTATACGTTGCCCCGGCGTTCTTCAAACCGAATGGCATAATGTTATAACAGTAATTACCTTTTTCGGTAATGAAGGCCGTGGCTTCTTGGTCGTCGGGGTGCATAGCAATCTGGTTGTACCCCGAATAGGCATCCATGAACGAAAGCAATCGGAACCCGGATAAGTTATCCACTAGTTGGTCGATGTTGGGCATCGGGTAGGCGTCTTTTGGGCATGCCTTATTCAGATTAGTGTAGTCCGTGCACACCCTCCACTTGCCGTTTGGTTTCAAAACCATTACCACGTTGGAAAGCCATGTGGTGTATTGTATTTCTCGGATGAACCCTGCTTCCAACAATTCGTCCACATGCTTGTCTAGGGCCACTTGCCTATCTGGTGCCCTTTTTCTTTTCTTCTGGGCCACTAGTGTCGACTTTGGCCGAATGGCCAACCTTTGGGAACAAAACTCTGGATCGATCCCAGGAATTTCGGTCGGGCTCCAAGCAAAGACGTCTCTATTCATTGCTAGGAACTCCTCGAGCCTTATTCTTAAGTCCGGGCTCAGCGTCCTGCCTATCTTTGTAATTTGGTCCGGCCCGAATCCGACGATTAGGTCATCCAACTCTCCTTTAGGCTTCGGTCGGGGAACCTTGGGCTCGTCTCGCAAGTCCAATTCTACCATATTAACCGGATGTCCGCGCTTCCCCCCTTCTCGGTCTTTCGCCTCAGGCTGGGAATCCCGAGGTTGGGAATGAGGTGGCAGTGCTTTTTCACCTTCCTTGATCGTCTCAAAGTAGCATTGCCAGGACTCCTTCTGATCGCCCTTGATGGTGAGGACTCGGTTGGTGCTACTCACCATTTTTATCTTCTGATGCTTGGTAGACACCAGCATATCCCATTTGTTTTTGGTTGGCCTTCCCAATATTATATTGTAAGGGGAAGGGAACTCGGCCACAATAAACCTTACACGGTCTGTCTTGAAGCCTTCTTTCGTTCCTAGAGTTAGTCGGAGGTCGATGTACCCCTTGGGAGGGGAGAGGTCTCCGTTAAACCCGACAAGGGTTGTCTTGCAGGGCTTCAGATCTTCCTTATCGAGATTCATCCTTTTGAAGGCGTCCCAGATAATGATATCAGCCGAGCTCTCGGTGTCTATTAATATTCTTTTGAACCGACAGCTGACTAAGGTTCCCGTGATTACCAGGCCGTCTTGATGGCCGGGTACCACGTCCTTTATGTCTTCGTTTGTGAAAAGGAGCTGAGGTCGTTCCACCTTATACGTCGTATTCGGATCTTCCTTAAATTTAGGACGGTTCCTTACTGATAGGACTTCCTTTAAGTATTTCCTTCGCTGGCTTGCTGTGTCTCCGCCCCCACCAAAAGCTCAAATGATCACATATCAATCGAACTCGGCCTCGGGAAATTCATCTTCCTCGGACCCCGGCTTCTGGCGTTTTTCGTCTCTTTTCCTCTCGGGGGCCGGGCCGTCCTGTTGGTCGCTTTGTTTTCGCTTATCTCTTTAGCGCCCTTGAGTCTTGATCACGTACTGGCGCAATTTTCCCTCTCTTACGAATTTCTCGATGGCGTCACGGAGTTCATAACACTGGTCCATAGTATGCCCCGGACTATCGTGAAAGGCACAGAAGCGGGTCTCGTCCATGCTGGCTCGTTTTCTGAGAGGCCGAGGTCTCTCAATCTTCTGCATCTCGGTTAATGGTTGGGACTAGGAGACATTTAAAGGGGTGTATTTATCGTACTTACCCTTCAACTCCGGCTTTGCACTGGGAGCCTTACTGTCTGAGCTCTTTCCACGGCGGTCTTGCTTGCAGCCATCAGACTGGTTTTTGTCCCTTGGCGGCGTTCTCCTATCCGGGTCTCTCCGAGGACCATTTTCTAGGCGCATTTGCTCCATTTCTAGGTATTTCTTTGATCACGTTATGAACTCATTCAAGGACTTGGCCGGTTGCTTGAAGAAGGATTCGGCTAGCCGAGATTCACTGTCAAGACCGGCGGCCAGTAAGTGCACGTGTACCTCTTCTGTTAATCCGCGTACCTGTAAGGCTGCGTCTCTGAATCGATCCAAGTAACTTTGAAGCGTCACCCCAGGCCGTTGCTTAATTCGGTCCAGAATGTATTGGGACTTCAGTTGTCTCTTGCTGGTAGCAAAATGTAGCTCGAAGGCCTCTGACAACTGGGCGAAAGTATGAATCGAATTTAGCGGCAAGGTATGGAGCCATCTTAAGGCCGCCCCTTTGAGGGTCGCCGCGAATATACGGGTGATGACGGGCTCTCTGAGTCTTCGTACGCACATAGTGACCTCAAAGTCCTCGACGTGGATAGTCGGGTCTTGGGTCCCGTCGTATTTAGTGAGGTCGGCCAGGTCGAAATCATCTAGGTAAGGAGCATTAGAAACGTCATATGAGAAACACGTGGTATTCTCCTCCCCGACGTAACTTCTCCGAGGAGCCTCAGCTGGGGGACGATGTGGTGGTCTAACTCCTTGGTTCACGTCCCCTTGGTCGGGTTTTTGGCCACGACGTCCCGGGCTTTTATCCCTGGCATTTTCTGACCTGGTCTTGCCATGCTGATCGTGAGCGGCTTCTCGATCTCAGGCCCTTTATCATTTCCTGCCACCTCGGTCTCTTTTGGATGACACAGATTCCCTTGTGCCGGAATCCTTGGTCGGGGAATCCTTCCTTGTAAAACCCCTCGACGCTGACTCCCTCCGCCTGAGTAATTCCTCCAGTCTCAGAAAATGCAGGGAGGTTCAGTGTTCCGTGGTCTCTATGCGTCTCAGCAGTGACCCGATAGTGACCTGCATACGTCGAATCTCAGGGTGCTCGATTCTGAAAGTTTCCGGAATGGCCTCATGGTGTCTTTGTCGGTCGTCTACCCGTCTGAGATCTCGCGTTGCTGAGGACTCCATTTCTGACGGGTCGTCGGCTCGGTACTCGTTACTAGGGGCGGAGTTGACTGGTTCTTCGTGCCGCGGTGGTGAGGGTTGGTCTTCCTCCGCGTCTTCATGGTCGTGGACTGGGTCAAATGTTTCCTCGGCATGTTGATCATGCTGCGACGGTGGGTCAGGCTGAGGTCCAGTCTCAGCCTGCCTATGGCTCGTACTTCTTTTATTAATCCTCATTGGTTGTGGGAATCGAAATTTACAGTCCCCACGGTCGGCGCCACTGTTCTGGTGTAGAACACAGGTGTCCAGCCAAGTGAGTGGGCTGGTGCTTTGATATTAGATCAAAGGTCTCTTCCTGGGTGCTTACTGGGTGCTTTGATATTGGAATGGAGCCGCTAGCATATGAAGGTCCTTCCATTTTGGCCCTATTTTGCTTATTTTTCTGACTTTTATTATTAAATTTCTCATCGGACGCCCAATTTTGAAATAATTGGTCTGCAGTCTCAGGTTGAATCCAATCTTGTCTGCCTCTACCTTTTCTCAATTTATAAAACTTCTCAGACAACCACCGGCCTGCCCTGTAGTTATAAGCTTTTTTAAGGTCTTGCCGATGTTGAGGCAACGTCTTAAACTTATCCTGAAAATCAATAAAAAGCAATCAAAGCTCCAAATTTTAAAAGTACTTAATCATTTTGCATTTGGATAAGAAATTAATAACCATAAAAAACATAACTTACCAAGAACTCATTGAACCAAGCTTCCCAATTCGCCTTAGGAATCTCTGTCCAAGTGTCGTAAGGCAGATTGAAATTACAAAATATTTGGTTTGAGATGATATTAGACGCCTCAATATTTGGTAGAAATCTGAACACAGAGGATATGATGGAAATATTAGCATAGAAACTAAAGGTAGAAAATCGTAACATTATTATTGCTAACTTTACGTGACTTACTCGGTGGTGCCAACAGGACACATCCAAATCTTTCTTGTTGCAGGATCTACCAATCCCCAGATTGGTTCCTTGGAAGAACTACCTCCTTCCTCGACTTGGCTCTCAGGCGACGCAGTGTGCTAAAGGAAGGAATGTCAACTATTGAAGATGTTTGTACATAGATGGTTTTACAAAGCTAAACATATGTAAATCAATTAGAAATGGTAAAGTAAACCTGCTCTGCCCCTTGTTGTGGACTATGGGAAGGTCCTGGCCCACCTCTACCACCCATAAAAGAGTCGGTAGTAGACGGTGACGATGACATATAAAGCGACGGTGACGATGACATATAAACCGACGGTGAAGATGACATCTCAAATAGTGGAACCTCTGGGGAAGCACTGAGCCCTCTGCCTACAGAGGGACCAGATGGCGTCGCCCTACCCCCTCTAATAGGACGGGGCGGGCTCGTCCACTACCGGAACGTCCTCTTGGATGCTCCATCTCTGAACACTTATAAACATTATGTCAAAATACATATATAAAAAAGATATTTACTGAATATGACAGTAGCGAGGTATATAACTGAGTATGTAGTATAACAAATCGTCACAAACAAAGAACTAACACACATCAACCGGACGATTCTTGTTCTTCGACATCTGCTTGCACGCCTTCCTCTGGAGTCTCATAATCGTCGAACTCAGGTTCACTATCAGAGTAAATCACTTCTGCCTTATCATCTGATTCTTCATTGTCAAATTGGATAGGAATCAACTCTAACTCCACAGCCGAATTAAACAGATTGCTTGGTACATCGTTGTCGGCAATATTTAGGGGAAGTACATGTTCCACATTAGCCTGGAACGGTTCAGGCATACCGTCATTTGTTTCCGGCTCTTTCGAGTTGGGTATAATATTCTGTGCTTTGGTTTTGATTGTTGGCTCTCGATATTTTGATGATTACAATTTAAAGTTATTAGATTGAGTTAAAAAATGTGAATTTCATGATGTGCTCGAGCAGCACATTATCATGCCCGAGCATCATCGGGATTTAGATTTGAGAAACTAAGTTGAGTGAATCTTGCCCGAGCAGCACTTATACTCTGCCCGAGCAACATCGTGTCAAAAGCGTTATATTGAAAAATGAGCAATCATGCTCGAGCAGGAGAAATTCCTTGCTCGAGCAGCGACGAGGCAGAAGTAAAAATTGCAAGTCAAAAAGCTTGCTCGAGCATTAGAGAAAGCATGCTCGAGCACCATGCTCAAGCAGAAGGAAAATGCTTGCTCGAGCAGCTCTTTCATTTCGCCTCTGTGTGATGCCTACCCGAGCATGAAGTCTTTCATGCTCGAGCATCATGCATGAGCAGAGGTAAACTCATGCTCGAGCAACACCGCTCAAAACCTTCTCCTTACCCTCTGAATGTCGTCTGCCCGAGCAGCTTTTCATTCATGCTCGAGCAGGAGAGATAGTATGCTCGAGCAGCATCACTGAAGTACTGATTCTCGCCTCTTCCTGAAGCCTGCTCGAGCATCAGCGAGGATCCCTGTTTTCTTGAGAGAGCTTGCCCGAGCAACGAAATACATCATGCTTGAGCATCAACGATTCAAACAGAGTTTCGATGCGCTATATCTCCAATTATCTCTGATTGATTACCTTTGATAATTATTGGATCACTTTACCATTATTACTGATTATATTCGGACTTACTTAATTACATATTACACATTCTATTTAAGTGAGTTACAGGTAACAATCCCTGATTGACGGAACAGAAAATAAGAACATTGATTTCACGCGTCAACAAACTGAGCAATAGTCAAGAAGAGAAAGTCCTTCGTTTCGAAAGCATTTGATATGGCCATTACTCAGAGTAATTTCCTGCACAGATAAAGGGAAAGACACTAAATGATGCAACGGTCATAAACCTTCAATACAGAGCAAAAAGTGGAATACAGAGAAGACAACGAGACTCAACGGCTATCTTCGAAATCACCCATCAGCTTGAATCGGAAACATTATAAAGGCCCATCTGATTCAATTCAATAGACACCCAAGAGAATACGAAATATACATTTCAATATTACTGTGATCAACTACTTCAATTATCTTTAGTATCTTCGGATACTCATAGTACTTCAGTGTTCATATTTTATTTACTCGTGAGGAGCTGTTAAACACCTTCATTATTTCAGTTGTTCAAACTTGAGGTTGTGGAACCTTAAGTAAGGGTGTACGATTACAACTTGTAAGGGGGAGTGAGTCCGAGTGTGAAAGGATCATCCTAAGTTACAGAGTGGGTAATTGTACTTGTGTTTGAAGAGTTAGTGAAAATCTCAAGGTGTACTTGGGGACTGGACGTAAGTCAAAGTGTTAGACCGAACCAGTATAAATATATTCGTGTCCATTTCTCTTCCCTTACTCTGGCTATTTATTTTCACGTGTATCTTGCGAAAAGTTTGTTAAGATCACCTATTCACCCCCCTCTAGGTGATATTCCACCGTCATTGATAACTCCCCTCCACCCTTGACGGGATGTGGGGTATAAGGTATAGTAAACTTGTTCCGCATGTTGAGTAAGGATGAATGGGTCATAACCAACTGTATATCTCCTTGTCTAGTGGATCTCAACATTGCCATATTTGTCCACTTTTGTCCCACGCGGACTGTTATCAAACCACTCACACTTAAACAGAGTCACCACCTTGTCCCATTGGTAATGCAACTGAATTATGTCGATTAACTTCCCGTAGTAGGCTCCCTCGACCCCGTCAACTTGGTCACCTCGACAACATACACCGTAATTGCAACATAGTGTATTTGCGTCCGCTTCAACAGTTGAAAAATGATACCCATTGATTACGTATTTGTTGCACCGGGTAACAACTATTGCAGCTCCATAAGATAAACTCCACACAACTTCATTGCAATCTGATGGATTTTCCACGAAGTAGGATCAAAACCATCGAGGAAACTTAGAGTTCGTGAATTGCTCAACTTCGGAATCCGACATCGAAGGATTTGTCGATCGGACCCAATTAGAGAAGTAACTGTAACAAAAAGATGAAGTTAATACTTTAATACTTCCATGTAATAACAGTAAAAAGAAAAGAAATCTTACTTTAAGTACTGGGCGGCCTCTTCACAATTGTTTAGAATGTACCACTCCGCTACTTATTTATCTCTTCCTTCTAGAGTTGACCTCCAATGTTTCCCCACTACTCGGCCTGGAAAATTAAATATTGAATTTTGATTGCAAGTATCTCCGCCATCATCGTTGCGAGGTACCCCTCTCCATCTTGATATCATTTCAGGGGGATAATAGTATGACGCAAACTTAGTGGCCTCTTCGATTAGAAACGCTTCAGCGATAGATCCTTCGACGTGCCTTGGATTTTTGATCTTCTTCTTAAGTGTGCGTAAAAACCTACAATGGACAATGAGAGGGTATTTATAAACTAAAGTGCCGTGTCTGTCAATTAACAACCGCGCAAAAGAAATATATATATTACCTCTCAAGCAGATACGTCCACCTATATTGTTGCGGACCTCCTATCTTTGCTTCGTAGGCCAAGTGAACAGGAAGATGTTCCATTGAGTCAAACATGCTAGGAGGAAACACCATCTTTAACTTGCATAGCGTTATTGGTATGCTCGCCTCTAGATGGCGTAAATTTTCAACATTAAGTTCAGAAGCAAAAATTTCTCTAAAGAACATGGAAAATTTCGTAAGAATAGACCATACATGCTTCGGAAGTGCTTTGAAGGCCCATGACAACAATCTCTGGAAAAAAAACATGGCAATCGTAACTCTTCATCCCGAATAACTTCGCCTCGTGCAGATCAACACATCTTCTCAAGTTTGACGCATAACCGTCCGGGAGTTTCAGATCTTTAACCCATTGCAACAATTCTAAATTATGTTGTTTGTTGAATGTGTACGGTGCTCTAGGTTTGGAAGTCTATCTCGTGGCATTCTCCACCAAATGCAAATCGGCCTTCTGCAAATCGCTTTTATGTCTCATCTTGCGTTGACTGTGTCCTTTGTTTTTCCCTTGGTGTCCATCACGGTGTACAGAATATTGCAAAACACATTCCTCTCAATATGCATGACATCGAGGTTGTGTCTTAACAATTGATCTTTCCAATATGGTAGTTCCCAAAAGACGTTGTGTTTGTTCCAATGATGATCAACGCCGTATCCCTCAGGTTCACTTGAACCAGCCCCTTCTGCAACACTTTGAATGTACTTTGACCCTATCCCATATTTCTTGGCCACTTAAATGACGAGGTAGATCCACTCGTTCGACCACATTCTGCATGAAGTCTTTTTTATTTCTCCTAAACTGATGCTCGGGGGGAAGGAATCGCCGGTGCCTGTCAAACCAACACACCTTGCGACTGTAATCCAAGCTAAAACCCATGTTTTGTTCAAGACATACCGGGCATGCAAGCTTCCCCGACGTTTGCCAGCCACTCAACATCCCATATGCAGGGAAATCATTTATCGTCCATATTAAGGCAACCCGCATGGTGAAATTCTAGCTCAATGATACATCATATGTAAGAACACCTTCACTCCACAACATCTTCAATTCGTCTATCAAAGGCCTGAGGTACACATCTATCTTCTTTTTTGGGTTGGATGGCCTAGGGATTAACGCGTTCAGAAACAAAAACTCTCTTCTCATGCACATAGAAGGTGGGAGGTTGTACGGAGTCACAATTACAGGCCAACAGGAATAATTCCTGCCCCTATTGCTGAAAGGAGCGAACCCTGAAAGTGGAGCTTGAATCACCAAGAGGGGGGTGAATTGGGGATTCTAAAAAACTTTTCAATAGCTCTGTTTAAGGATTCGAAACTGAAGGTAAAACAGAGTATAAGGAGAAGAAGCAAGACACAAGAATTTATACTGGTTCGGTCCAACAACTTGACCTACGTCCAGTCCCCAGACTCTCTGGGATTTCTCACTATCAAGATTGATTACACACTCTGCACTCAAGAGTAATTCTCTCTCTAGAACTTACTCCCCCTTACAAGTTGTAATCAATAACCCCAATCTCCAAGTCCCCTTGACTTGCGATAACTTTCAAGAAATGATTTACAATCAATAAAACTCTCTCTAAGAGTAGATATGATAAACACTGAAGAATGAATGTATCAAAGATACTTTACAACAGAAAACTCAAAGAGTAGTTGAAAATTTAATGATTTTCGTTCTTGCACAGGTTGGTTGTTGAGAAGACTTGAATGTATCTCTATTTATAGGTAGAGATCATTAATTGACCGTTGTAATTCCTCAGATAACCGTTGGAGTGATTAGAAGAGGATTAGTGAAGGTTTTGGTCTTCTTCTCTCTCTACGTACTCTTTGATTAATTCAGCTTTGCAGAAATTCAGAGTTGACTCTCTGATTATTAATCCGTTGGAAGAGCAATTTGCTGGATGTAGAAGGCAAGCATTAACTTCTCCAAAACGTGTGGAGAATGTTTTCCCAAAAGCATGCAAGTTTCTGCACTTTTGCATTTAATGTCTTGACATGCTTTTGCTTTTTGCTTAATCTCCATTTAAACCTGTCTTTAACCATCTGAAACTCACTAACAAACTGATTAAACATAGTTAAGAATAGTTATGAGTAATGGTAAAGAGTATTGAGATCAAACAGAAACATTTCATGAATTCGTTCAAATCAAAATTCAAATTCTGCGATGGAAACTCGAGTTGGTTCTTCCAAACTCGAGTTTTCATGTTTCAGAGAATTTTTAACGAAAGACCGAAACTCGAGTTTTCAAACTAAACTCGAGTTTTCTCTTTACAGAGACAAACATCGCGATTTGGCATTTTGGACATGTTGGTGAATAGTGCAAAACTCGAGTCAATTAATGACTAACTCGAGTTTTGGACTCTTGAATGAAAAATCATGTTTTAGTCCAAAAACTTAAAACTGGAGTTTCCAAAACATAACTCGAGTTTTGAAAGGCTCTAAATTGGCAGAGCTCTCTGCCTGGACAAAACTCGAGTTTCCAAAACATAACTCGAGTTTTCACATTTGTTGAAAACTTTGGAAACTTTTCTTTAGTGACGAAACTCGAGTTTCAAAATAGAAACTCGAGTTTTCTCTTTTATGAGAAAACGTTGAAAACTTTGGTCGATTCAATCATGGAATTTTTCACAAGGTCAGAGACAAGCATTGTTCTCAGATAAGGAAAACTCGAGTTTCCAGAAAATGTTGGAAACTTAGAGAACTCTCTGTATAACCCAAACTCAAGTTTCCAAATGGAAACTGGAGTTTTGGTTTCTTTGAAAAACTTGGTTGCTCTTTGTCTCGTCAAAACTCGAGTTTTCCAAATCAAACTCAAGTTTGCTTTGTCTGTGGAAAAACTCGAATGCTCTTTGTATGGCCAAAACTCGAGTTTTCAATCCCAAACTCGAGTTTGTCAATGTTTACAAAAACTCGAGCATTTCTCTGTCAGGCCAAAACTCGAGTTTTTAATTCCAAACTCGAGTTTGTCAATGTTTACAAAAATTCGAGCATTTCTCTGTCAGGCCAAAACTCGAGTTTCCAAACTGAAACTCGAGTTTGCCTTAGACAGTAAGTTTTTCAACTTACAAAGACAAACTTCTTTTGTGTTTACAATTGTCCGTTATCATCAAAACCATTTGAGAACTAACAATTTTCTCTTTACTTTTAAGTCCGTTTATTAAGAGATACAAATTTCTCTTTACTTTTAAGTCCGTTTATGAAAGTTCTGTATTTGAATGAATTTAACACAGAGATATAGCAGAAGCGATTCATAATTGAACTATTGCATTTCATTCAACAAGATGTGCATAATAGCAATATACAAAACAGAAATGCAAACAGAACTAAAACAACAGAACTAAAATAGCTAAGCTATAATCTAAACACCTAAAATCTAAACTCCTTCCTTCAACTCAAGATTGCTCCTTTGGTTCAACTTCTTTCTCTGGTTCTTCTCCCCTTTTGTCATCAACAAAAGAGGATGGAGCTGAAATTGAGGGTTCAGTGGAAGGGGTTGAGATCTTGACAGCGAGGGGCAGAGGATGGATTGGGAGTTAGAGATGGAAAGACAGTCAGAGCAGGTGAAGTGAGTGGAAAAGTAAGATACAAATTGTGAGTGGGAAACAAGTAGAGAGCGAGAAGTGCTACTGGAAGAACTTGGACCTGTAGAATCAAGATGTGAAGATCTTGGATATGTATGAAAGTTGAGGCCCAAAAGGTTGAAAATGGTTTATCAAACCAGGGAATATGCTCAGTCTAATCAGTCAAAGAGAAAGGTCAGACCTTTTCATGAAATAAAATTATGGAAATGAGGTTTGGAAAAGGGATCTGAGAGGAATCTTTGATAGGAAACCGAAACTTGGTGATTTCCTGATATACCCAATTTCCAATATTATGAGGAACCTGAGCTATGATGGAAGCGAAGATAGAGTAGTCCTCTTTGGAAAAAGATGAAAAGATACCATTCTTTTGTTTAAGATTTCTGGCATAGATGTACCAGATGGCCTGATAATTGGGAGGCATGGATTCAGGGGAAAAAGATAATGTGGATAGATTTTCAGGAATAGGTTCATGTGGTCTCAGCAGTTGAAAAATCGCCTCATTGGTAAGATGCACTAGTCTAATGGGAGGAGGATTGGGAATTAGCAAAAAACAATTGATATATGCAGGGGTAATTTTGCGACCTCCAATAGTTGTAGTGAGCCTCTCAAAAAGAAAACCGTTATCCACATATTCTTCAAAGTGGAGATTGTGATAAAACAGTCTAACCAGAGCAGGGCTATAAGTGACTCGAATAGAGATCAGAGGCTCAAATTGTGATAGCCAAGGAGTAAGGTCCAAATGACTCTCATCCCTTAACTTAACCAGGTCCACATAAACAACAGGACAAAAATCTTTGTTTTCAAGCTTTTCTCTGAAGCGAATAGTATTAAGTCCAGGATGATGAGGGGAAATAGTCAGAAAATCATCAGGAGCAGAATGGTGACTATAGATTTCGGATAGTGCAGATGATCTTACAAATTCACTGGATCTGGATAATTCCTGAGGAGAGGAACTTGGTGAAAGAACTTGATGAGATTCTGGACCCAATGATTCGCTAAGATGGAGATTTGCTGCGAGGGCTCAGGCTTGAGCTTGAGCCGATGAATGCTCTTCATTAAATCTTGACACAGCTCGAAATAGACTCGCAGAGGCATGTCGAGAAATTGACGATTCTCCAGGAAAAACATTTAGCCGAGGTTGAGCAATGGGTAAATCAGCTAGGGTTTGCCCTTCAGAATCAGATTCTGAGGCTAAGTTGATGATATTGTGTGGATTAGAGCTGGAAGACATGATCGATTCGGAGATTAGAGAGGGATTAGAGTTTTCGGTGATGGAGAAGATGAGAGGAACATCGACAAACTCTAGGGCAAAACTTGAGTTTTAGGGCGAGTTTAGACGAACAATGAACATTTAGGTTTAAATAGAGCGCGAAAGCACTAACCTGGATTTAAAAGTGTAAAGTGAACTTTTGAAATTCCGCGACCAAAACTCGAGTTTCCACTTACTGACTCGAGTTTTGTGGATACTTGAACAGGTGTGTCGCTCTCTATCTGCCCGAAACTCGAGTTCTCATTTGATGACTCGAGTTTCCAATTCGTGAAAACTCAAAGCTTTCTTTCTGTGTCTCCGAAACTCGAGTTACTCATTAATCGACTCGAGTTTCCATTTTGCTCAGCAACTCATCCTCGATTTGAGCCCGATAAAACTCGAGTTTTGATATCAAAACTCGAGTTTGTGTCCTTTGACAGCAAACTTCAGGATTCGAATATCCTGCATAAAACATTGCTATGTACTCCGAAGCTAAAGTTAGCAACAAATATTCATCAAAACCATAACTAACATTAAGATGGAAAGAATTACTTACAATTCATTGGGATTTACCATTCCCAATTCTCTCCTTATGAAATTAAATTGCTCTTTTGCTAATGGCTTGGTGAAGATGTCAGCAAGTTGAAGGTGTGTTGGAATGAACATCACTTTGACATCTTTGTTCTGGACATGATCCCTTATGAAGTGATGTCTCACATCAATATGCTTGGTTCTTGTGTGTTGAACTGGATTCTTGGCCAAGCTTATTGTGCTTGTGTTGTCACAAAAAATTGGGATCTCCTTCAGATTGATTCCCAAGTCTCGAGAGCTGCGCTTGAGCCATAAGACTTGAGCACATCAACTTGAGGCGGCAATGTATTCAGCTTCGAGTTGAAGATACCGAGACGGTCTTTGCTTCTTGTGAACCAAGACACAAGTGAGCCACCAAGGAATTGACATTGGCCACTTGTACTCTTTCTATCCGTCTTATATCCAGCATGGTCGAATCAATATGCTACCAAATGTTCAAGTTGACCTTTGGGGAACCAAAGTCCAAGAGTCTTTGTGTCAGCAAGGTATCTGAATATTCTCTTCACATTCTCAGCATGCGACTCTTTAGGAGCAGACTGGAACCTTGCACACATTCCAACACTGAATTGGATGTCTGGGTGACTTGCAGTGAGATAGAGTAATGATCCAATCATTCCTCTATATCTTGTGATGTTGAAATCAGTGCCCTTCTCATCAGCATCCAAGGATGTGCTTGAACTCATTGGTGTGTCAGCACCATTGCATTGGTCCATTCCAAACTTCTTCAAAGAGTCATTTAGGTACTTGGTCTGAGAAATAAAGATCCCATTTGATCTTTGCTTGATTTGAAGACCAAGAAAATAATTGAGTTCTCCCATCATGGACATCTCAAATTCTCCCTGCATATTCTTTGCAAATTCTTCACACAAGACATCATTAGAAGCACCAAATATAATGTCATCAACATAAATTTGTACAACTAAAATTTCTCCAATTTTATTGCTTTTTATAAACAAGGTTGTATCTGCTTTTTCTCTAACAAATCCTTGATCAAGAAGGAATTTGCTTAATCGCTCATACCAAGCTCTAGGAGCTTGCTTAAGTCCATAAAGAGCTTTCTTGAGGCGATAAACATGATCAGGATGATGTTCATTTTGAAAACCAGGAGGTTGTTCTACATACACTTCCTCCTGAATAAAACCATTTAAGAAAGCACTTTTGACATCCATTTGAAAGAGTTTAAATCCTTTGACACAAGCAAAGGCTAGAAGAACTCTTATGGCCTCCAATCTTGCCACTGGAGCATAAGTTTCTTCATAATCAATTCCTTCTTCTTGATTATAGCCTTTTGCAACTAGTCTTGCCTTGTTTCGAACAATAATTGCAGACTCATCCCATTTGTTCTTGAATACCCATTTGGTGCCAATGACCGGATGGTCCTTAGGCCTAGGTACCAAGTCCCAAACTTGATTTCTGTCAAATTGATGTAACTCCTCTTGCATTGCTATCACCCAATCATTGTCTGAAAGGGCTTCATCAATTTTAGAGGGTTCTATCTTTGAAATAAAAGCAGAAAAAGTAACTTCATTCAAAGTACTGCTTCTAGTTCTCACACCTTGATTAACATCACCTATGACTTGGTCTAAAGGATGATTCCTTATAAATTTCCAAGCTCTAGGTTGTTGTTGATCAGGATTTTCCAAATTATTTTGAGGATCAACTTCGAAACATTTTCTGGATTTTCAATAGAAGCAGGAGTGGTTTTCGAAAAGAATTGATTTTTCAAAACATTTTCTTCATCATCATTATCTTTGGACTTGTCAGTTTTGGATTCGCAGAAAGCAACATGTATAGATTCTTCTACAATACGAGTACGTACATTAAATACTCTATAGGCTCTACTCCTATTAGAATAACCTAAGAATATACCTTCATCTGCCTTGGCATCTAATTTTCCCAGATTGTCCTTACCATTGTTGTGGATGAAACACTTACATCCAAATACATGCAGATGACTCAGATTTGGCTTTCTCCCTTTGTAAAGCTCATATGGAGTCTTGTTGAGCTTCTTTCTAAGATATACACGATTTGGTATGTAGCATGCAGTGCTCATTGCATCAGCCCAGAATACTTGTGATGTATGATTCTCGTTCAGCATTGATCTAGCCATCTCAGTAAGAACTCGATTCTTCCTCTCTACAACACCATTTTGTTGAGGAGTCCTTGGAGCTGAGAAATTGTGGTCAATTCCCATGTTGTCACAGAACTCAGCAAATGCATGGTTCTCGAATTCTCCACCATGATCAGTACGAATGCCTAAAATCACAAAACCTTTCTCGTTTTGGACTTTTTTGGCGAAAATGACAAATTGATCAAAAGTTTCATCTTTAGATGACAAAAATATGGTCCATGCAAATCTAGAGTAGTCATCAACTATAACTAAGGTATAGAGATTTCCACCAAGACTTCTAACTCTTGCTGGACCAACCAAATCCATGTGAAGTAATTGAAGAGGTCTAGAAGTTGAAATCACATTTTTCAATTTGAAAGAAGATTTATTTGTTTTCCTTTTTGGCATGCATCACAAATCATATCAGTTTTAAAACAAATTTAGGAATACCAATAACTAAATCCTTTTTGAGTAATCTGTCTAGTTGAATCATACTGACATGTGCCAAACGTTTATGCCATAACCAATTGTCATCCAAATTACTTACAAAGCATTTTTCAAATGTAGAGCCATCTCTAGAGAGACTAAGAGTATAACAGTTACCTTCTCTAGGAGCTCTAAAGATTGCTTTTGATTTGATATTATCTAATGAAAGAACATCCTTACTAACTATCAAGCATTCCTCAGAATCAAAGATAACTAAGTTACCTTTATCAGTACTTTGGCTTACACTGAGGAGATTATGGCAAAGTCCTTCCACAAGATAAACGTCTTTGATTTGTGGTCCATTGGTGTTACCAACTTTACCAATTCCAGCAATTCTTCCTGATTGATTTCCACCAAAGATTACTTTGCCACCATCTTCATGCTTGATTGTAGCAAATTTGGACTGATCTCCCGTCATATGTCTTGAGCATCCACTGTCAATAAACCATTTGTCGGTTTTTGATGCTCTTAGACACACCTACAAATCAAAAGAGATCAAGTCTTAGGTACCCATCTTTTCTTGGGTCCTTTGTGGTTAGTTCGGGCCTAAGGAACATAGGTTCCTTTAGGCACCCATTGATAATTACCTACGGGTTTATTTTTCCTATCTTTCTTATGAAAACAAGATGAAGTTGCATGCCCCTTTCGGTTACAATAATTGCAGTGAGCAAATGGATTTGAAGAATTGACAGTTTTTCAAAAATAGTTTAAATATGACTTTCCACCATTCTTCTTCTTTCCTTTCTTTTTATCAAAGATGGGATTATATCCAATCCCAGAAAGATCGTTTGTAAATCTTTGTGCTTTTAAAATCACATTTAGCATTTCACTGCCTTTAGTAAACTTTTCAAGAGTTTTCGTAAGATGAGAATTCTTTTTCTTTAACTCAATGCAATCATCACAAATGAAATTTTCAGGAAAAGAAAAATTTTCTACTTGCTGTTCAAGAGAGGTATTTTTCCTTTTTAAAGCAATGTATTTATCAGCAAGTTTTTTAAATTCGTTTTGAACAGTATTGTATTCAAGCAATAATTCATCATAAGAGGGTTGGGAGTCATATACCTCTTTATCATCCTCTTGTTGCTCTTCTTGAGAAACCAGACATATATTTGCTGTTTCTTCCTCTTCAGCTTCATCTTCATCGGATGAGCTATCTCCCCAATTCCTGAGACATAGGCTTTCTTCTTGTACTTATTGAACTTCTTCTTTTCTTTGTCCTTGTTCTTCAGTTGGGGACATTCCGACTTGATGTGACCGGGCTTTTGGCATTCATAGCAGATAATAGGCTTTCTTTCTTCATTCTTTGGTGCTGCCTCGTTGAATCTTTTATGCCCATGGTCCTTCCGAAAGAACTTTCTGAATCTTCGGACCATCATGCCTAGCTCTTCTTCTTCATCTTCTTCACCATCATCGGATTCCTTGGCTTCTTTGTCTGCCTTGAGAGAAATGCCTTTATTTTTGACATTTGTCTCATCAAGTCCCTTTTTGAACTTGAGTTTACCTTCATACTCAGATAGGCTGCCAAATAATGCTGCTACGGAGCTCATTGATTCCCCACGAGCTTCTTCAATGGCTGTGACCTTAGCTTCGCACTCTTTGCTCGTAATATTCAGAATCTTTCTTACTTGAGCGGGTTGTTCGTATGTTTTCCCAAGGCAAGCAAGTCGGTTGATCGATGAGTGAATCTTAGCCGGAAGTCAATGATGGATTCACCAGGCTTCATTCGAAGAAGATCATATTCGGTCATTAGAGTATTGACTCCGGTTGTTCCTTCATGGGCAATCTCTAAGGCATCCCACATAGCTTTTGCAGTTGGTAGAGTGCAGATGCGGAAGTACTCTTGTTGACTTAGAGCACTCTGGAGCATGAGAATGGCTTTGCTATTGAGAGTGACATTTCTTCCATCATTCTCATCATATGTATCTTCTGGCTTAGGAACTCGAAGCCCATTCTCCAAGATAGTTGGAGTGTAGTTGCCTATTTCAAACACCCTCCATAAACCGTAGTCACTGGCCATGACAAACACTTTAAATTTTGCTTTCCAGAAAGAGTAATGTTCGCCACTGAAACCGGGAGGACGGTTGATCGAAGCTCCATCAGGTAGAATACCTTCCATTGGATCCTTCTCGAGATGTTAAGCTCTTAGGAGAAGACATTGCTCTGATACCAAATGAAGGTGGAGCTTGAATCACCAAGAAGGGGGTGAATTGGGGATTCTCAAAAATATTTTCGATAGGCTCTGTTTTCGGATAGAAAATGAAAGTAAAACAGAGTATAAGGAGAAGAAGCAAGACACAAGAATTCCCCCTTACAAGTTGTAATCAATGAACCCAATCTCCAAGTCCCCTTTGACTTGAGATAACTTACAAGAATGATTTACAATCAAGAAAAACTCTCTCTAAGAGTAGATTTGATAATCACTGAAGAATAAATGTATCAACAGATACTTTTACAAGAAAACTCAAAGAGTGAATGAAACTTTAATGATTTTCGTTCTTGCACAGGTTGGTTGTTGAGAAGACTTGAATGCATCTCTATTTATAGGTAGAGATCATTAATTGACCGTTGTAATTCCTCAGATAACCGTTGGAGTGATTAGAAGAGGATTAGTGAAGGTTTTGGTCTTCTTCTCTCTCTACTCTTTGATTAATTCAGCTTTGCAGAAATTCAGAGTTGACTCTCTGATTATTAATCCGTTGGAAGAGCAATTTGCTGGATGTAGAAGGCAAGCATTAACTTCTCCAAAACGTGTGGAGAATGTTTTCCCAAAAGCATGCAAGTTTCTGCACTTTAGCATTTAATGTGCTGACATGCTTTTTGCCTTTTGCTTAATCTCCATTTAAACTGTCTTTAACCATCCGAAACTCACTAACAAACTGATTAAACATAGTTAAGAATAGTTATGAGTAATGGTAAAGAGTATTGAGATCAAACGAAACATTTCATGAATTCGTTCAAATCGAAATTCAAATTTTGCGATGGAAACTCGAGTTGGTTCTTCGAAACTCGAGTTTTCATGTTTCAGAGAATTTTTAACGAAAGACCGAAACTCGAGTTTTCAAACTAAACTCGAGTTTTCTCTTTACAGAGACAAACATCACGATTTGGCATTTTGGACATGTTGGTGAATAGTGCAAAACTCGAGTCAATTAATGACTAACTCGAGTTTTGGACTCTTGAATGAAAAATCATGTTTTAGTCCAAAAACTTAAAACTGGAGTTTCCAAAACATAACTCGAGTTTTGAAAGGCTCTAAATTGGCAAACCTCTCTGCCTGGACAAAACTCGAGTTTCCAAAACATAACTCGAGTTTTCACATTTGTTGAAAACTTTGGAAACTTTTCTTTAGTGACGAAACTCGAGTTTCAAAATAGAAACTCGAGTTTTCTCTTTTATGAGAAAACATTGAAAACTTTGGTCGATTCAATCATGGAATTTTTCACAAGGTCAGAGACAAGCATTGTTCTCAGATAAGGAAAAGTCGAGTTTTCAAAACAAAACTCGAGTTTCCAGAAAATGTTGGAAACTTAGAGAACTCTCTGTATAACCCAAACTCGAGTTTCCAAATGGAAACTGGAGTTTTGGTTTCTTTGAAAAACTTGGTTGCTCTCTGTCTCGTCAAAACTGGAGTTTTCCAAATCAAACTCGAGTTTGCTTTGTTTGTGGAAAAACTCAAATGCTCTCTGTATGGCCAAACTCGAGTTTTCAATCCCAAACTCGAGTTTGTCAATGTTTACAAAAACTTGAGCATTTCTCTGTCAGGCCAAAACTCGAGTTTTCAATTCCAAACTCGAGTTTGTCAATGTTTACAAAAATTCGAGCATTTCTCTGTCAGGCCAAAACTCGAGTTTCCAAACTAAAACTCGAGTTTGCCTTAGACAGTAAGTTTTTCAACTTACAAAGACAAACTTCTTCTGTGTTTACAATTGTCCGTTATCATCAAAACCATTTGAGAACTAACAATTTTCTCTTTACTTTTAAGTCCGTTTATTAAGAGATACAACGATTGTTTTAGTTGTATATTAGACACCATTTATTTTATTTTAAGACACCATCTAATTTTATTTTGCGAAAAATTAGTGCTACTTACCGTTAGAATAAAAGTTTCAAGATCA
This sequence comes from Acacia pycnantha, assembly GCA_025563575.1. Classification (NCBI taxonomy): domain Eukaryota; kingdom Viridiplantae; phylum Streptophyta; class Magnoliopsida; order Fabales; family Fabaceae; genus Acacia; species Acacia pycnantha. The sequence continues at coordinate 3,087,279 of JAMWYP010000053.1, forward strand.
TATGACTAGTGTGATTTTATCCCATATTTATAGCTATTTCCTAGTATGAAGCCTAGAATTTCGATAGTTAAGAGAAGAAATTTGACCATATTTTCATTTAGTTAGTTCCTAATAATTAAATTTAATAAATTGAAAAATATATCTCTTATATGTATATAAATGGTTTTATCCCATATTTATAGCAATTTCCTAGTATGTAGCCTAGAATTTCGATAGTTAAGGGAAGAAATCTAATCGTATTTTTATTTATTTAGTTCCTAATTAAATTTAATAAATTAAAAAATATATTTCTTTTATACACCCACTGTATTTTCATATTGTTAGTTCCTAATTAAATTTAATAAATTAAACAATATATCTCTTTTATATATATCTGTAAAAAAAATATCAATATCATTTAGTTTAACCCTTCCTCAGGCCATTGTATTTTATTTTTTATTTAAGCTTGAATTTTTTAAATATTTACAAAATAAAATAAATGTTGTCAAATATACAATGATTGTTTTTATTAAAACAGTTGTTGTATCACAACATTTAACGTCTGTTCTTAATAAACGGACATTAAAAGTAAGGAGAAAATTACAATAGTGTCCTCGCCTATGTTTTAACGTCTAAATTTTTAAAACGGCCGTTAATTTGGGGATATTGAATTCCTATTTTGTAGTAATCATCATTCGAGGGAGAGATTGATCAAAGAAGAAGAACATGGGTTTTAAGATGGCGAGATCAGCTCCAGCGGGTACTTGAGAGGGTTGGAATGCTTCATTTCTGAGTTCGGCCATTTCCCTTTTTTCCCTAACTGGGATGCTTCTCATCATCGTCAGACCTAGGGGTTTGAAGACACCCTTCTTTCATAGATATGATATTTTGTTTTTCTTTGATCATTTTGCCCCCTTATTTCTCTACATTTTGTATGTTGGTAGCTTCAGTGTTTGATCATTGTTCTCCATCAACGCGCAAAAACGAATTCACTAGAAGAAAATGCGAGGAGAGAGAGAGATTGACTAACGGCTTGGGTATTAATGGACGTCTAGTATATTAACGGCAAGTGGGATTTTTGTTCCACTTTCTTAACCACGTAGGCACTTTTGTACCCAAAAAAAGCATTTGATTTGGGCACTCCTGAGAGTAAAGCACACGTAGGCACTGACCTCACCTTGGATTTAGAGAAGTATAAAGATTCAAAGCAGTGAACACCGTCTAACTCCGGCGCAAACCTAGGCGAGAAGCGCTGCCGTTGTTGCTTGGCTCCATCGGGTTGCGTTGATGGCAACAGCGGCAGCGCCTTGGAATTATCTGGAGATGCCGGTTTCTTCTCGGGGGAAGAAGGCTTCTGATCAGGCTTGGGCTTGAGATTTGGGGCATCAGTAGACAAGCGCGATCCCTGACCGTAGGAAAACTCGGCGCAGAGAGCATCGAAGGAACTGAAGATAGACATCATTTGACGACCATAGAATCGATAGAATTGAAGATAACGTATACGAAGTTAAAGACGAAGTTATATTTGACGACCATAGACATCATTACACATCAGCAACATTAGTGACGCCGTTAGGAGCTAACTGACGAAAGGACTAACGTGAGATGGTTTTTGATTTCCCAGGGATGATGGGACGAGTTATTTTTAGTTAGGGATCAAAAAGGGGCCCGTACTTTTTTCCAGGGACCAAAAAGGGTATTTACTCATGAAATTATAAATGATGTCGTTTTGGCCTTCCTACGTGGCATGTGACTGGACCAACTCATGTTACACATCAGCAACGTTAGTGACGCCGTTAGGAGCTAACTGACGGAAGGACTAGCATGGGATTTTTTTGATTTCCCAAGGATGACGGGACGAGTTATTTTTAATTAGGGATCAAAAAGGGGTCCGTACTTTTTTCCAGGGACCAAAAAAGGTATTTACTCAAATATCTTTGTAATTCATGTCATAAGAAAAAAAATAATACAACTTAAATTAAGTTGAAAACTGTATGTTTGTTGGATTCTTCTGATATGACTCAGTGCTATAAACAAGAATAACAACTCTTATCTAGTCGACTACTTGGATTGCTCAATACCATGGTGTTATATATTATCAACAATGAGGCTCATTACAATCCTTTAAACAGGGATATTATCTTTGTTGTAGCATTGTAGTGGAAATTATAGGTGAAGAGGAGAAATGAGTAAATATTATGTTAGTTCATATAAAAACAAACAGAATGATAAATAAAGGGTTCAAATAGGATATACTATGTTTGTGTCCATATTTTGTTAGTTCATATATATTATACAATTAATAATAAAAAATAAAAACCCAACAAAATAGACATCTTTATATTTTCTTTACAAGAAGAAATAAAAAGAATATATCAATGCTTTAAAAAAAAGATAATACTTGTATGAATAGATCCTAAAATGTAAGTTTTAGAAGAAGAAATAATTCAAGACACAACGCTTGCGCCTGTGGTCTTGAGATTTAAGCCAAATTCCATCGTTTAGACCACTTTTTCAATTTTTGAAGTTTTTTTATTCCATTTTTGGGTTCTCCAATGGTGTAGGAGTTGCCCTGTCCAAGTCCCATAAATTTTAAAAATCATTTGATAGTGTTTTGGACTTGTTTTGGTCAATTTCTAACATAGGTTTTTGCTTTTGTGTTTAATTGCTCACGGCTCGTTTTGAGGACGGTTTTGCGCTTTCAAGTGGTAATTGCTCCACAGGGCCTGGATTTGCATGGAAATCTGCCTCTTGATTCCATTTTCCACAAGGAATAAAAAATGGTAGACGCCTTTCCAAAATTCATGTGTTTCCTCCCCCAAATTGCTCACGGCTCGTTTTGAGGGCGGTTCTGCGCTTTCAAGTGGTAATTGCTCCACAGGGCCTGGATTTGCACGGAAATCCGCCTCTTGATTCCATTTTCCACAAGGAATAAAAATGGTAGACGCCTTTCCGAAATTCATGCGTTTCCTCTCCCAAATTGATCACGGCTCGTTTTTAGGGCGGTTTTCCGCTTTTAAGGGGCAATTGCTCCATAGGGCTCGATTTGCACGGAAATCCCCCTCCTCATTCCATTTTCGTCAAGGAATCCAAAATGGTAGACGCTTTTCCAAAATTCATGCGTTTCCTCTCCCAAATTGATCACGGTCGTTTTGAGGGCGGTTTTGCGCTTTCAAGGGGCAATTGCTCCAAAGGGCTCGGATTTGCATGGAAATCCACCACCTCATTCCATTTTCCACAAGGAATCCAATATGGTAGACGCTTTTCCGAAATTCATGCGTTTCCTCTCCCAAATTGATCACGGGTCGTTTTGAGGGCGGTTTTGCGCTTTCAAGGGGCAACTGCTCCAGAGGGCTCGGATTTGCACGGAAATCCCCCTCCTCATTCCATTTTCATCAAGGAATCCAAAATGGTAGACGCTTTTCCAAAATTCATGCGTTTCCTCTCCCAAATTGATCACGGGTCGTTTTGAGGGCGGTTTTGCGCGTTCAAGGGAAAATTGCTCCACAGGGCTCGGATTTGCACGGAAATCCGCCTCCTCATTCCATTTTCCACAAGGAATCCAAAATGGTAGACGCTTTTCCGAAATTCATGCGTTTCCTCCCCCAAATTGCTCACGGCTCGTTTTTAGGGCGGTTTTGCGCTTTCATGGGGTAATTGCTCCACAGGGCCTGGATTTGCACGGAAATCCGCCTCTTGATTCCATTTTCCACAAGGAATTAAAAATGATAGACGCCTTTCCGAAATTCATGCGTTTCCTCCCCCAAATTGCTCAAGGCTCGTTTTTAGGGCGGTTTTCCGCTTTTAAGGGGCAATTGCTCCATAGGGCTCGGATTTGCACGAAAATCCCCCTCCTCATTCGATTTTCCTCCAGCAATCCAAAATGGTAGACACTTTTCCGAAACTCATGCGTTTCCTCCCCCAAATTGCTCACGGCTCGTTTTGAGGGCGGTTTTGCGCTTTCAAGGGGTAATTGCTCCACAGGGCCTGGATTTGCATGGAAATCCGCCTCTTGATTCACTTTTCCACAAGGAATAAAAAATGGTAGACGCCTTTCCGAAATTCATGCGTTTCCTCCCCCAAATTGCTCACGGCTCGTTTTGAGGGCGGTTTTGCGCTTTCAAGTGGTAAGTGCTCCACAGGGCCTGGATTTGCACGGAAATACTTCTCTTGATTCGATTTTCAACAAGGAATAAAAAATGGTAGACGCCTTTCCGAAATTCATGCGTTTCCTCCCCCAAATTGCTCACGGCTCGTTTTGAGGAGGGTTTTGCGCTTTCAAGTGGTAATTGCTCCACAGGGCCTGGATTTGCACGGAAATCCGCCTCTTGATTCCATTTTCCACAAGGAATAAAAATGGTAGACGCCTTTCCGAAATTCATGCGTTTCCTCCCACAAATTGCTCACGGCTCGTTTTGAGGGCGGTTTTGCGCTTTCAAGTGGTAATTGCTCCACAGGGCCTGGATTTGCACGGAAATCCGCCTCTTGATTCCATTTTCCACAAGGAATAAAAAATGGTAGACGCCTTTCCGAAATTCATGCGTTTCCTCCCCCAAATTGCTCACGGCTCGTTTTGAGGGCGGTTTTGCGCTTTCAAGTGGTAATTGCTCCACAGGGCCTGGATTTGCACGGAAATCCGCCTCCTCATTCCATTTTCCTCAAGGAATCCAAAATGGTAGACGCTTTTCCGAAATTCATGCGTTTCCGCCCCCAAATTGCTCCTGGCTCGTTTTGAGGGCGGTTTTCCGCTTTTAAGGGGCAATTGCTCCATTGGGCTCGGATTTGCACGGAAATCCCCCTCCTCATTCCATTTTCGTCAAGGAATCCAAAATGGTAGACGCTTTTCCAAAATTCATGCGTTTCCTCTCCCAAATTGATCACGGGTCGTTTTGAGGGCGGTTTTGCGCTTTCATGGGGCAACTGCTCCAGAGGGCCTGGATTTGCACGGAAATCCGCCTCCTTATTCCATTTTCCACAAGGAATCCAAAATGGTAGACGCTTTTCCGAAATTCATGCGTTTCCTCCCCCAAATTGCTCACGGCTCGTTTTGAGGGCGGTTTTGCGCTTTCAAGGGGTAATTGCTCCACAGGGCTCGGATTAGCACGGAAATCCGCCTCCTGATTCCATTTTCCTCAAGGAATCCAAAATGGTAGACGCTTTTCCGAAATTCATGCGTTTCCGCCCCCAAATTGCTCCTGGCTCGTTTTGAGGGCGGTTTTCCGCTTTTAAGGGGCAATTGCTCCATAGGGCTCAGATTAGCAAAGAAATCCGACTCCTCATTCCATTTTCCTCAAGGAATCCAAAATGGTAGACGCTTTTCCAAAATTCATGCGTTTCCTCTCCCAAATTGATCACGGGTCGTTTTGAGGGCGGTTTTGCGCTTTCAAGGGGCAACTGCTCCAGAGGGCTCGGATTTGCACGGAAATCCGCCTCCTTATTCCATTTTCCACAAGGAATCCAAAATGGTAGACGCTTTTCCAAAATTCATGCGTTTCCTCTCCCAAATTGCTCACGGCTCGTTTTGAGGGCGGTTTTGCGCTTTCAAGTGGTAATTGCTCCACAGGGCCTGGATTTGCACGGAAATCCCCCTCCTCATTCCATTTTCCTCAAGGAATCCAAAATGGTAGACGCTTTTCCGAAATTCATGCGTTTCCGCCCCAAATTGCTCCTGGCTCGTTTTGAGGGCGGTTTTCCGCTTTTAAGGGGCAATTGCTCCATTGGGCTCAGATTAGCATGGAAATCCCCCTCCTCATTCCATTTTCGTCAAGGAATCCAAAATGGTAGACGCTTTTCCAAAATTCATGCGTTTCCTCTCCCAAATTGATCACGGCTCGTTTTGAGGGCGGTTTTGCGCTTTCAAGTGGTAATTGCTCCACAGGGCCTGGATTTGCACGGAAATCCGCCTCTTGATTCCATTTTCCACAAGGAATTAAAAATGGTAGACGCCTTTCCGAAATTCATGCGTTTCCTCCCCCAAATTGCTCACGGCTCGTTTTGAGGACGGTTTTGCGCTTTCAAGTGGTAATTGCTCCACAGGGCCTGGATTTGCACGGAAATCCGCCTCTTGATTCCATTTTCCACAAGGAATTAAAAATGGTAGACGCTTTTCCGAAATTCATGCGTTTCCGCCTCCAAATTGCTCCTGGCTCGTTTTGAGGGCGGTTTTGCGCTTTTAAGGGGCAATTGCTCCATAGGGCTCAGATTAGGACAGAAATCCGCCTCCTGATTCCATTTTCCTCAAGGAATCCAAAATGGTAGACACTTTTCCGAAATTCATGAGTTTCCGCCCCCAAATTGCTCACGGTTCGTTTTGAGGGCGGTTTTGCGCTTTCGAGTGGAAATTGATCCATAGGGCTCGGATTTGCACGGAAATCCGCCTCCTCATTCCATTTTCCTCAAGGAATCCAAAATGGTAGACGCTTTTCCAAAATTCATGCGTTTCCTCTCCCAAATTGATCACGGGTCGTTTTGAGGGCGGTTTTGCGCGTTCAAGGGAAAATTGCTCCACAGGGCTCGGATTTGCACGGAAATCCGCCTCCTCATTCCATTTTCCACAAGGAATCCAAAATGGTAGACGCTTTTCCGAAATTCATGCGTTTCCTCCCCCAAATTGCTCACGGCTCGTTTTGAGGGCGGTTTTTAGCTTTCAAGGGGTAATTGCTCCACAGGGCCTGGATTTGCACGGAAATCCGCCTCTTGATTCCATTTTCCACAAGGAATCAAAATGGTAGACGCTTTTCCGAAATTCATGCGTTTCCGCCTCCAAATTGCTCCTGGCTCGTTTTGAGGGCGGTTTTCCGCTTTTAAGGGGCAATTGCTCCATAGGGCTCAGATTAGCAAAGAAATCCGCCTCCTCATTCCATTTTCCTCAAGGAATCCAAAATGGTAGACGCTTTTCCGAAATTCATGCCTTTCCGCCCCCAAATTGCTCGTGGCTCGTTTTGAGGGCGGTTTTGCGCTTTCAAGGGGTAATTGCTCCACAGGGCCTGGATTTGCACGGAAATCCGCCTCTTGATTCCATTTTCCACAAGGAATAAAAAATGGTAGACGCCTTTCCGAAATTCATGCGTTTCCTCCCCCAAATTGCTCACGGCTCGTTTTGAGGGCGGTTTTGCGCTTTCAAGTGGTAATTGCTCCACAGGGCCTGGATTTGCACGGAAATCCTTCTCTTGATTCCATTTTCCACAAGGAATAAAAATGGTAGACGCCTTTCCGAAATTCATGCGTTTCCGCCCCGAAATTGCTCCTGGCTCGTTTTGAGGGCGGTTTTGCGCTTTCAATGGGCAATCGCTCCACGGGGCTCGGATTAGCACAGAAATCCGCCGCTTGATTCCATTTTCCACAAGGAATAAAAAATGGTAGACGCCTTTCCGAAATTCATGCGTTTCCTCCCCAAATTGCTCACGGCTCGTTTTGAGGGCGGTTTTGCGCTTTCAAGTGGTAATTGCTCCACAGGGCCTGGATTTGCACGGAAATCCTTCTCTTGATTCCATTTTCCACAAGGAATAAAAAATGGTAGACGCCTTTCCGAAATTCATGCGTTTCCTCCCCCAAATTGCTCACGGCTCGTTTTGAGGGCGGTTTTGCGCTTTCAAGTGGTAATTGCTCCACAGGGCCTTGATTTGCACGGAAATCCGCCTCTTGATTCCATTTTGCACAAGGAATAAAAAATGGTAGACGCCTTTCCGAAATTCATGCGTTTCCTCTCCCAAATTGCTCACGGCTCGTTTTGAGGGCGGTTTTGCGCTTTCAAGGGGTAATTGCTCCATAGGGCCTGGATTTGCACGGAAATCCGCCTCTTGATTCCATTTTCCACAAGGAATAAAAAATGGTAGACGCCTTTCCGAAATTCATGCGTTTCCTCTCCCAAATTGATCACGGCTCGTTTTGGGGGCGGTTTTCCGCTTTTAAGGGGCAATTGCTCCATAGGGCTCGGATTTGCACGGAAATCCCCTCCTCATTCCATTTTCGTCAAGGAATCCAAAATGGTAGACGCGTTTCCAAAATTCATGCGTTTCCTCTCCCAAATTGATCACGGGTCGTTTTGAGGGCGGTTTTGCGCGTTCAAGGGAAAATTGCTCCACAAGGCTCGGATTTGCACGGAAATCCGCCTCCTCATTCCATTTTCCACAAGGAATCCAAAATGGTAGACGCTTTTCCGAAATTCATGCGTTTCCTCCCCCAAATTGCTCACGGCTCGTTTTGAGGGCGGTTTTCCGCTTTTAAGGGGCAATTGCTCCTTAGGGCTCGGATTTGCACGGAAATCCCCCTCCTCATTCCATTTTCGTCAAGGAATCCAAAATGGTAGACGCTTTTCCAAAATTCATGCGTTTCCTCTCCCAAATTGATCACGCGTCGTTTTGAGGGCGGTTTTGTGCTTTCAAGGGGCAATTGCTCCAGAGGGCTCGGATTTGCGCGGAAATCCCCCTCCTCATTCCATTTTCGTCAAGGAATCCAAAATGGTAGACGCTTTTCCAAAATTCATGCGTTTCCTCTCCCAAATTGATCACGGGTCGTTTTGAGGGCGGTTTTGCACGTTCAAGGGAAAATTGCTCCACAAGGCACGGATTTGCACGGAAATCCGCCTCCTCATTCCATTTTCCATAAGGAATCCAAAATGGTAGACGCTTTTCCGAAATTCATGCGTTTCCGCCCCCAAATTGCTCGTGGCTCGTTTTGAGGGCGGTTTTGCGCTTTCAAGGGGTAATTGCTCCATAGGGCTCGGATTTGCACGGAAATCCGCCTCTTGATTCCATTTTCCACAAGGAATTAAAAATGATAGACGCCTTTCCGAAATTCATGCGTTTCCTCCCCCAAATTGCTCAAGGCTCGTTTTTAGGGCGGTTTTCCGCTTTTAAGGGGCAATTGCTCCATAGGGCTCGGATTTGCACGAAAATCCCCTCCTCATTCCATTTTCCACAAGGAATCCAAAATGGTAGACGCTTTTCCGAAATTCATGCGTTTCCTCCCCCAAATTGCTCACGGCTCGTTTTGAGGGCGGTTTTGCGCTTTCAAGGGGTAATTGCTCCACAGGGCCTGGATTTGCACGGAAATCCGCCTCTTGATTCCATTTTCCACAAGGAATAAAAAATGGTAGACGCCTTTCCGAAATTCATGCGTTTCCTCCCTCAAATTGCTCACGGCTCGTTTTGAGGGCGGTTTTGCGCTTTCAAGTGGTAATTGCTCCACAGGGCACTGGATTTGCACGGAAATCCGCCTCTTGATTCCATTTTCCACAAGGAATAAAAATGGTAGACGCCTTTCCGAAATTCATGCGTTTCCTCCCCAAATTGCTCACGGCTCGTTTTGAGGGCGGTTTTGCGCTTTCAAGGGGTAATTGCTCCACAGGGCCTGGATTTGCACGGAAATCCGCCTCTTGATTCCATTTTCCACAAGGAATAAAAAATGGTAGACGCCTTTCCGAAATTCATGCGTTTCCTCCCCCAAATTGCTCACGGCTCGTTTTGAGGGCGGTTTTGCGCTTTCAAGTGGTAATTGCTCCACAGGGCCTGGATTTGCACGGAAATCCGCCTCTTGATTCCATTTTCCACAAGGAATAAAAATGGTAGACGCCTTTCCGAAATTCATGCGTTTCCTCCCCAAATTGCTCACGGCTCGTTTTGAGGGCGGTTTTGCGCTTTCAAGTGGTAATTGCTCCACAGGGCCTGGATTTGCACGGAAATCCGCCTCTTGATTCCATTTTCCACAAGGAATAAAAATGGTAGACGCCTTTCCGAAATTCATGCGTTTCCTACCCCAAATTGCTCACGGCTCGTTTTGAGGGCGGTTTTGCGCTTTCAAGTGGTAATTGCTCCACAGGGCCTGGATTTGCACGGAAATCCGCCTCTTGATTCCATTTTCCACAAGGAATAAAAAATGGTAGACGCCTTTCCGAAATTCATGCGTTTCCTCTCCCAAATTGATCACGGCTCGTTTTGGGGGCGGTTTTCCGCTTTTAAGGGGCAATTGCTCCATAGGGCTCGGATTTGCACGGAAATCCCCCTCCTCATTCCATTTTCGTCAAGGAATCCAAAATGGTAGACGCTTTTCCAAAATTCATGCGTTTCCTCTCCCAAATTGATCACGGGTCGTTTTGAGGGCGGTTTTGCGCGTTCAAGGGAAAATTGCTCCACAAGGCTCGGATTTGCACGGAAATCCGCCTCCTCATTCCATTTTCCACAAGGAATCCAAAATGGTAGACGCTTTTCCGAAATTCATGCGTTTCCTCCACCAAATTGCTCACGGCTCGTTTTGAGGGCGGTTTTCCGGTTTTAAGGGGCAATTGCTCCTTAGGGCTCGGATTTGCACGGAAATCCCCCTCCTCATTCCATTTTCGTCAAGGAATCCAAAATGGTAGACGCTTTTCCAAAATTCATGCGTTTCCTCTCCCAAATTGCTCACGGCTCGTTTTGAGGGCGGTTTTTCGCTTTCAAGGGGCAATTGCTCCAGAGGGCTCGGATTTGCACTGAAATCCGCCTCCTCATTCCATTTTCATCAAGGAATCCAAAATGGTAGACGCTTTTCCGAAATTCATTCGTTTCTGCCTCCAAATTGCTCCTAGCTCGTTTTGAGTGCGGTTTTACGCTTTCAAGGGGCAATTGCTCCACAGGGCTCGGATTTCCACTGAAATCCGCCTCCTCATTCCATTTTCCTCAAGGAATCCAAAATGGTAGAAGCTTTTCCGAAATTCATGCGTTTCCGCCCCCAAATTGCTCGTGGCTCGTTTTGAGGGCGGTTTTGCGCTTTCAAGGGGTAATTGCTCCATAGGACTCGGGTTTCCACTGAAATCCGCCTCCTGATTCCATTTTCCTCAAGGAATCCAAAATGGTAGACGCTTTCCGAAATTCATGCGTTTCCGCCCCAAATTGCTCACGGCTCGTTTTGAGGGCGGTTTTGCGCTTTCAAGGGGCAATTGCTCCATAGGGCTCGGATTTGCACGAAAATCCCCCTCCTCATTCCATTTTCCTCAAGGAATCCAAAATGGTAGACGCTTTTCCGAAATTCATGCGTTTCCTCCCCCAAATTGCTCCTGGCTCGTTTTGAGGGCGGTTTTGCGCTTTCAAGGGGTAATTGCTCCATAGGGCTCGGATTTGCACGGAAATCCGCCTCTTGATTCCATTTTCCACAAGGAATAAAAAATGGTAGACGCCTTTCCGAAATTCATGCGTTTCCTCCCCAAATTGCTCACGGCTCGTTTTGAGGGCGGTTTTGCGCTTTCAAGTGGTAATTGCTCCACAGGGCCTGGATTTGCACGGAAATCCGCCTCTTGATTCCATTTTCCACAAGGAATAAAAAATGGTAGACGCCTTTCCGAAATTCATGCGTTTCCTCCCCCAAATTGCTCACGGCTCGTTTTGAGGGCGGTTTTGCGCTTTCAAGTGGTAATTGCTCCAGGGCCTGGATTTGCACGGAAATCCGCCTCTTGATTCCATTTTCCACAAGGAATAAAAAATGGTAGACGCCTTTCCGAAATTCATGCGTTTCCTCCCCCAAATTGCTCACGGCTCGTTTTGAGGGCGGTTTTGCGCTTTCAAGTGGTAATTGCTCCACAGGGCCTGGATTTGCACGAAAATCCGCCTCTTGATTCCATTTTCCACAAGGAAACAGGGCTCGGATTGGCACGGAAATCCGCCTCCTCATTCCATTTTCCTCAAGGAATCCAAAATGGTAGACGCTTTTCCGAAATTCATGCGTTTCCGCCCCCAAATTGCTCGTGGCTCGTTTTGAGGGCGGTTTTGCGCTTTCAAGGGGTAATTGCTCCATAGGACTCGGGTTTCCACTGAAATCCGCCTCCTGATTCCATTTTACTCAAGGAATCCAAAAATGGTAGAAGCCTTTGCGAAATTCATGCGTTTCCTCCCCCAAATTGCTCACGGCTCGTTTTGAGGGCGGTTTTGCGCTTTCAAGTGGTAATTGCTCCACAGGGCCTGGATTTGCACGGAAATCCGCCTCTTGATTCCATTTTCCACAAGGAATAAAAATGGTAGACGCCTTTCCGAAATTCATGCGTTTCCTCCCCCAAATTGCTCACGGCTCGTTTTGAGGGCGGTTTTGCGCTTTCAAGTGGTAATTGCTCCATGGGCTGGATTTGCACGGAAATCCGCCTCTTGATTCCATTTTCCACAAGGAATAAAAATGGTAGACGCCTTTCCAGAAATTCATGCGTTTCCTCCCCAAATTGCTCACGGCTCGTTTTGAGGGCGGTTTTGCGCTTTCAAGTGGTAATTGCTCCACTGGGCCTGGATTTGCACGGAAATCCGCCTCTTGATTCCATTTTCCACAAGGAATAAAATGGTAGACGCCTTTCCGAAATTCATGCGTTTCCTCCCCCAAATTGCTCACGGCTCGTTTTGAGGGCGGTTTTGCGCTTTCAAGTGGTAATTGCTCCACAGGGCCTGGATTTGCACGGAAATCCGCCTCCTCATTCCATTTTCCTCAAGGAATCCAAAATGGTAGACGCTTTTCCGAAATTCATGCCTATCCGCCCCCAAATTGCTCGTGGCTCGTTTTAAGGGCGGTTTTGCGCTTTCAAGGGGCAATTGCTCCATAGGGCTCGGATTTGCACGGAAATCCCCCTCCTCATTCCATTTTCCTCAAGGAATCCAAAATGGTAGACGCTTTTCCGAAATTCATGCGTTTCCTCCCCCAAATTGATCACGGCTCGTTTTGAGGGCGGTTTTGCGCTTTCAAGGGGCAATTGCTCCACAGGGCTCGGATTTGCACGGAAATCCGCCTCCTCAGTCCATTTTCCACAAGGAATCCGAAATGGTAGACGCTTTTCCGAAATTCATGCGTTTCCTCCCAAATTGCTCACGGTTCGTTTTGAGGGCGGTTTTTAGCTTTCAAGGGGAAATTGCTCCACAGGGCTCGCATTTGCACTGAAATCCGCCTTTTTATTTCGTTTTCCACATGAAATCCAAAATGGTAGACGCCTTTCCGAAATTCATGCGTTTCCTCCGCCAAATTGCTCACGGCTCGTTTTGAGGGCGGTTTTGCGCTTTCAAGGGGCAATTGCTCCATAGGGCTCGGATTTGCACGAAATCCGCCTCCTTATTTCGTTTTCCACAAGGAATCCGAAATGGTAGACTGTTTTCCAAAATTCATGCGTTTCCGCGCCCAAATTGCTCGTGTCTCCTTTTGAGGGCGGTTTTGCGCTTTCAAGGGGCAATTGCTCCACAGGGCTCGTATTTGCACGGAAATCCGCCTCCTCATTCCATTTTCCTCAAGGAATCCAATATGGTAGACGCTTTTCCGAAATTCATGCGTCTCCTCCCCCAAATTGGTCACGGCTCCTTTTGAGGGCGGTTTTGCGCTTTCATGGGGTAATTGCTCCACAGGGCCTGGATTTGCACGGAAATCCGCCTCTTGATTCCATTTTCCACAAGGAATTAAAAATCATAGACGCCTTTCCGAAATTCATGCGTTTCCGCCCCCAAATTGCTCCTGGCTCGTTTTGAGGGCGGTTTTGCGCTTTTAAGGGGCAATTGCTCCATAGGGCTCAGATTAGCACAGAAATCCACCTCCTCATTCCATTTTCCTCAAGGAATCCAAAATGGTAGACACTTTTCCGAAACTCATGCGTTTCCTCCCCCAAATTGCTCACGGCTCGTTTTGAGGGCGGTTTTGCGCTTTCAAGGGGTAATTGCTCCACAGGGCCTGGATTTGCACGGAAATCCGCCTCTTGATTCCATTTTCCACAAGGAATAAAAATGGTAGACGCCTTTCCGAAATTCATGCGTTTCCTCCCCCAAATTGCTCACGCCTCGTTTTGAGGGCGGTTTTGCGCTTTCAAGTGGTAATTGCAGCCACAGGGCCTGGATTTGCACGGAAATCCGCCTCTTGATTCCATTTTCCACAAGGAATAAAAAATGGTAGACGCCTTTCCGAAATTCATGCGTTTCCTCCCCCAAATTGCTCACGGCTCGTTTTGAGGGCGGTTTTGCGCTTTCAAGTGGTAATTGCTCCACAGGGCCTGGATTTGCACGGAAATCCGCCTCCTGATTCCATTTTCCTCAAGGAATCCAAAATGGTAGACGCTTTGCCGAAATTCATGCGTTTCGGCCCCGAAATTGCCCCTGGCTCGTTTTGAGGGCGGTTTTCCGCTTTTAATGGGCAATTGCTCCATAGGGCTCAGATTAGCAAAGAAATCCGACTCCTCATTCCATTTTCCTGAAGGAATCCAAAATGGTAGACGCTTTTCCGAAATTCATGCGTCTCCTCCCCCAAATTTCTCACGGCTCATTTTGAGGGCGGTTTTGCGCTTTCAAGGGGCAATTGCTCGAGGGCTCGGAGTGGCACGGAAATCCGCCTCCTCATTCCATTTTCGTCAAGGAATCCAAAATGGTAGACGCTTTTCCAAAATTCATGCGTTTCCTCTCCCAAATTGATCACGGGTCGTTTTGAGGGCGGTTTTGCGCGTTCAAGGGAAAATTGCTCCACAGGGCTCGGATTTGCACGGAAATCCGCCTCCTCATTCCATTTTCCACAAGGAATCCAAAATGGTAGACGCCTTTCCGAAATTCATGCGTTTCCTCCCCCAAATTGCTCGTGGCTCGTTTTGAGGGCGGTTTTGCGCTTTCAAGGGGTAATTGCTCCACTGGGCCTGGATTTGCACGGAAATCCGCCTCTTGATTCCATTTTCCACAAGGAATTAAAAATGGTAGACGCCTTTCCGAAATTCATGCGTTTCCGCCCCCAAATTGCTCGTGGCTCGTTTTGAGGGCGGTTTTGCGCTTTTAAGGGGCAATTGCTCCATAGGTTTCAGATTAGGACAGAAATCCACCTCCTGATTCCATTTTCCTCAAGGAATCCAAAATGGTAGACGCTTTTCCGAAATTCATGCGTTTCCTCCCCCAAATTGCTCACGGCTCGTTTTGAGGGCGGTTTTGCGCTTTCAAGGGGTAATTGCTCCACAGGGCCTGGATTTGCACGGAAATCCGCCTCTTGATTCAATTTTCCACAAGGAATAAAAAATGGTAGACGCCTTTCCGAAATTCATGCGTTTCCTCCCCCAAATTGCTCACGGCTCGTTTTGAGGGCGGTTTTGCGCTTTCAAGTGGTAAGTGCTCCACAGGGCCTGGATTTGCACGGAAATCCTTCTCTTGATTCCATTTTCCACAAGGAATAAAAAATGGTAGACGCCTTTCCGAAATTCATGCGTTTCCTCCCCCAAATTGCTCACGGCTCGTTTTGAGGGCGGTTTTGCGCTTTCATGGGGGAATTGCTCCACAGGGCCTGGATTTGCACGGAAATCCGCCTCTTGATTCAATTTTCCACAAGGAATAAAAAATGGTAGACGCCTTTCCGAAATTCATGCGTTTCCTCCCCCAAATTGCTCACGGCTCGTTTTGAGGGCGGTTTTGCGCTTTCAACTGGTAAGTGCTCCACAGGGCCTGGATTTGCACGGAAATACTTCTCTTGATTCGATTTTCCACAAGGAATAAAAAATGGTCGACGCCTTTCCGAAATTCATGCGTTTCCTCCCGAAAATTGCTCAAGGCTCGTTTTGAGGGCGGTTTTGCGCTTTCAAGTGGTAATTGCTCCACAGGGCCTTGGATTTGCACGGAAATCCGCCTCTTGATTCCATTTTGCACAAGGAATAAAAAATGGTAGACGCCTTTCCGAAATTCATGCGTTTCCTCTCCCAAATTGCTCACGGCTCGTTTTGAGGACGGTTTGCGCTTTCAAGTGGTAATTGCTCCACAGGGCCTGGATTTGCACGGAAATCCGCCTCTTGATTCCATTTTCCACAAGGAATAAAAAATGGTAGACGCCTTTCCGAAATTCATGCGTTTCCTCTCCCAAATTGATCACGGCTCGTTTTGGGGGCGGTTTTGCGCGTTCAAGGGAAAATTGTGAAAGAGGAATATCACCTAGAGGGGGGGTGAATAGGTGATTTCAAATTTTTCTTCCGAACACAAAAACTAGAGCTATGACTGAATCGTAAATGAACACTATGGAATTTTATACTGGTTCGACCTAAAGCTTTGGTCTACGTCCAGTCCCCAAGAACGCCTTGGGATTTCTATTATCTTTCAAAACCAATACACACTCCCCCCTTACAAGTTGTAATTGATACACCCACTCTTAAGGTTCCACAACCTTAAGTTACACAATCAGAAATATAGCAGTGGTTTATAAGAACAAAGCACTCCTCACTGAGTAGATATTAGATAATCACTGAAGTACGGAAATATCCGAGGATATCAATGAAACAGTAAATTTTGTAGACTCGAATTCAATGCACAAGTGTTTCGGTAGGTAATTGAATTGAATGCTGGTTCCTTTTTATAATGGGTTTCATTTGTGCCGTTGAGAAACTGAGCAAAGAGCCGTTGTGACCTCTGGTTTTGTTCCGTTAGACTGAGAAGCAGAGTGATAGAGCATTTTGAATATTGCTTCATAAATGTTCTTCGGCGGTGATGTCTTTATGCAGAGAGTTAATCAGAGTAATAGCTGGAACAAGTTATCCTCGAAGAATGTCTTTCGTCTGCTGTGGTTGCTTATTCCGAATGTAGCTCTGTTTTTTCTGACTTCCATTTAATGCTTTGCCACGTTGGATTTGCTTTTCACGTGAGTTTATATTTTACCTGGTTAATCACTTCAAGACTCAACTAAAATGTGATTAGTCGTGATATAAATGAGTTTAGATGTGATTAATAAACAATGGAGAATAGCCCACTATATATCGGAAGAGATTCAAGCAGTATATATTCATCGTAAAATTTCCAGAAGAGTATTCTCGAGAATTGTTCTAAGTATTCTCGAGAATCATGCTACAAACCGAGGTCAGAATCTCAAACCTGAAGAAGTTCTCGAGAATTGATTATCTTATTCTCGAGAAGCCTATGAACAAAAGCTCATATCGTGAAGATCAGTGAAGACATTCTCGAGAACCAATTTATCCTACTCGAGAATCAGGCGTTGATTTAATTTCCGTAGATGAAAGGTATTCTCGGGAATTCATGACATATTCTTGAGAATTACATTCATTCTCGAGAATTTATGGATATTCTCGAGAATTATATGGCCCGATTTTAATCTCCAAACTACTATTGTTCATACTGGAGTTACTTTCCTGTGCCCGAGCATAGACCCTATTCTCGAGAACAAGTTCTTTATTCTCGAGAATTACCTCACCTGATTGAATTTGTATGATTCCTTTTCTTCTCGAGAAGCATAAGAGATATTCGAGAGGTAGTCCAATTCTCGAGAATCTTATCCTATTCTCGAGAATTATGTCACTAAAATTTTCAAAGACTTTTCGTAATATACTTTCAGAAGAGCAAAGATATCCTGAGATTCCTAAAAGGCATTCTCGAGAGTCCCAAAAAGTTTTGCTTCAGATTTATAAATCTTGGTTCAATTATGCTTCTTATATTCAAACAACTTTAAATCTTGTTATCATCAAAACACTCGGATCTAACAATCTCCCCCTTTTTGATGATGACAATACTTTTCAGAAATGGATTTAAGGTTTGAAATACATATGATATCAGAAGCATATATTTAGAAAATAAAATGACATTCTGAAGCATGAAAAGCAGGACCATGTATCAGACGTAAGAGTCACAGTAGATTACAAGTACCAGAATAGATACATAGGTGCCTAAATGCAAAATAACAGATTAGACAAAGTTCAAAAAAAAATCACTACAAATCCTATGCTTCTAGAACTTCTAGTAAATCCTATGCTTCTTTTTCTCCCCCTTTGTCATCAGTCAAAGAAGGGGGATTAGCAGAGGTAGCGTAAGGAACAATCGCCAAAGAAGCTGGGGATATATTAGATGGAGAAGGAGAAGTGCAAGATGGACCAGGAGGACTAAAAGTGTTGACCAGACAATCAAAGGTATCATTGAGTTTTTGAACCAAGTCTTGAGTCTTGAGATTTTGTTGCTCCGGATCCCGAAGGTCTTTGTTGAGTGCGAAGATGTTGTTGATCCAAGTCTTGGACTTCTCTCCTGATTTCTTCTTGATGCTGGAAGAGAACAGAAAGGCGAGCATCAACATGGGTCTTGAAATCAGCCATCTCAGAATTGAGATTAAGTCTAAATGCCATCATATCTATCTCTAATCTCTTAATCAATTCCTTGAGAAGAGAATTTGAACACTGTAATCCTTCTTTCGGGGATCAATCGCATTCTTGATCAGAGTCTGAGTGGCTTGTTGAGTGAAGGAAGGTTGATATGCAGATGCAGTTCCAGCCTGCGATGAATGAGCTTCTTCAGGAGCTTTAGAAAATGAAGGTTGAGAAGGACCATCCATAACATCTTTATATTTCTGCTGGGGTTCCTGTCTTTGAGGCCCAGTTGCCTTTGTGAAGGATATTTTCATGTAGAGCAAATGTGTCTTGCTAAATTCCTTTGGGAATACCACCTTATCTCCCTTCATGAGATACCAGATATCGTTGAAGGCCAAAATCTGAGAAACCAAGTTAGGATAAGGAATAGTATTTCTCTTAGAAGAGCTGGAGGTTTCTAAAAGGTAGCCATTTCTGATATAATCAACTTGCCCAAGTTCCTTGGTTCTTTGGCAATAATTGAAGCCAATAATTCATAGTCCTTGTTAACAAAATGAGTAAAGCTTTGTCCTTTATTGACCAAATTTCGACTATACAAATACCAGAGAACTCTATGGGTGTCAGGCATCTGGGAGGGCTTAAATTTGAGTATTTTTCCATCATACTCCTGATTAGGTAACAATAGCTTGAAACACTCTTGTGCGAGAAAGAGTGGGAGGATCAGCAGGAGGATTGGTGATCCCTAAATATGTGTTTAGAGTATCCGCATTGAATTGAATCTGTTTGCCCCTAATGGTAGTATATAATGTGATTTCTCCACTATTACTCTTCTCTTCAATCATATTAAAGTAGAATACTTTGACAACAACAGAGAATAGGGAGTTTGGATTTGCGGTAATGGCATGTATGGTACCAACCAGGAGCTAAATCCAAATTACATGACCTTCTAAAGTTTTCAAGATTGAGAAATACTGTGGGGCAAAAAGGCCTATCACCATAGTTATTAACAAAGAGAGGATCAGAAGGCAATACCACTGGCGTTTTACAAAATCCAGAAGGACAATGTAAGGCACTTTTCTGGCCAGCCATTTTGCAGGCAAAAGGGAGAGGAGCATCTGATTGTTGGTGTTCAGGATGACTATGCGGTGGCCGTTGAATTCGATCTTCTATTTCCTTGGAGCGATGTTCATGAAACCGTGGTGCGTCGTCTTCGTATAGAATCCGAATGTCAGTGGAGCTAGAGTGAGATGAAGAACTTTCGGCCATGGTGGGGTTGCTTTTCTTTGAAGTTGATTGGCTTGCTTCCTCAGATGGCCGGCTAGCTTTCTTATTTCTAGGCAAAGAATGTGTTGATGAACGAGTAAGAGGGCGAGAGGGAGTAGTTTGTACATCAACAGAGAACGAGACTGACTTCGACGAAGGTTTTGTCGAAGGGGGTTTTTCAGATGATTGAACTCTTGGACGGTACTTGGTGCGAGGTTTCTTCAGAGGAGGTTGAGATGTGGATTTTGAGGAGGATGTGGCCATTGTGGACGAGAAACTGCAAGATTGGTCGGAGAAGATGATTGGAGAAGAGACGAGAAAGACCAGAGGTTCTCGAGAGCAAATGAGAATGAACTTTGGGAATTAGGGATTTAGATTTTAATAGGAGCAAAACGACAATACCCAGAGAATCGAACGACATTTCAGAAGTGAAATTAATTCTCGGGAATTGCCTTCAATTCTCGAGAATAAATAAAAAAAACTTTCTCCTCTTATACGCTATTTGATTCTCGAGAGGATTAAACAGCTTTTCGAGAATAGCTTGAACGCTCGAGCATGACATTGTAGTTCTCGAGAGGACTAAGATAGGATTTATTTTAACAAGTATTCGAAATAATTCTCGAGAGCGGCGGATAGATTTTCGAGAATTCCTCGTTTGAATGCGTTCTGAACCAGTGCATTCTCGGGAATTTTAATACAATTCTCGAGAATGAAGAAAGATTTTCTCTTAGACATTTCTCGAGAATGACAAGGTAGTTCTCAAGAATGAGATCACTAACTACATTACCTAAGGCAATTCTCGAGAATATAGACTTAATTCTCGAGAATTATGATGCAAAAATGAACAGTAGTCACATAAAAATTTTGGAAACCCGAGAGGGAGTATATTTCATACCTTGATTCTCGAGAGTGTATGGATAATTCTCGAGAATTCATACCCTCTGTTAATCTCTGTTTTAACACGCTTGAACAGGGCACCTGCAAAACAATTACCTAACACTCCGATGATAAAGTTAGATTCGTTAACTCATCAAAACACAATTTAGATTGAAATTTTACTTACAATTCACTGGGATTTACCATTCCCAATTCTCTTCGAATGAAATTAAATTGATCTTTGGCTAAGGGCTTTGTGAAAATGTCGGCAAGTTGCAAGTGTGTGGGAATGAACATTACTTTAATGTCCTTCTTTGTACATGATCTCTGATAAAATGGTGTCTCACATCAATGTGCTTTGTTCTTGTGTGTTGAACTGGATTCTTGGCTAAACTGATTGTGCTGATGTTATCACAAAGAATTGGGATCTCTTTTAGATGCACGCCCAAATCAGATAATTGTTGTTTTAACCATAAGACTTGTGCACAACAACTGGAGACTGCAACATATTCGGCTTCTGTTGAGGATACAGCCACGGATGTCTGTTTCTTACTAAACCATGATACTAGTGATCCTCCGAGAAACTCGCATTGACCACTAGTGCTTTTCGGTCTGTTTTATAGCCGCATGATCGAGTCCGAATATGCAACTAGAAATTCTTGTTGTCCCTTTGGAAACCATAGACCAAGCTCCTTTGTGTCGAGAGATAGCGAAAATTCTTTTCACATGCTCGGCATGAGATTCCTTTGGTGCTGCTTGGAATCTTGCACACATACCCACACTGAATTGTATGTCTGGTCTACTAGCTGTTAGGTAGAGAAGTGATCCGATCATTCCTCGGTATTTGGTTATGTTGAAATCTTTTCCTTTCTCTTCATCGGCGTCTAGAGAGGCGGTGGAGCTCATTGGTGTGTCAGCTCCGTTGCAATGCTCTAGTCCAAATTTCTTAAGCAAATCACGGAGATACTTTGTCCGTGAGATAAATATTCCATCCTTTCTTTGTTGAATTTGTAAGCCGAGAAAATACTTTAATTCCCCATCATTGACATTTCAAATTCGTTCGCATTTTCTCTGAGAATTCTTTACATAAAGATTCGTTAGTAGATCCGAAAATAATATCATCTACGTATATTTGCACAATCAAGATTTCATTAAGTTTGTTATTTTTAATGAAAAGTGTGGTGTCTCGCCTTTCCTCTAATGAACCCTTGTTCTAACAAAAATTTACTTAGTCTTTCATACCAAGCTCGTGGAGCTTGTTTGGTTTCATATAATGCCTTTTTGAGTCGAAAAACGTGATCAGGATGATGTTCATTTTCAAAACCAGGAGGTTGCTCTACATAAACCTCCTCTTGTATAAAACCATTCGAAATGCACTTTTAACATCCATTTGATAGAGTTTAAACTCTTTGATGCAAGCAAAGGCTAAGAGTACACGTATTGCCTCCAATCTTGCTCTTTGGAGCATACGTTTCCTCGTATTCAATTCCTTCTTCCTGATTATAACCTTTGGCAACAAGTCTAGCCTTATTTCTGACTATAATTGTAGATTCATCACGTTTGTTCTTGAATACCCATTTAGTGCCAATGACAGATGATCTTTGGGCCTAGGTACCAAGTCCCAAACTTGATTTCTCTCAAATTGATGCAACTCCTCTTGCATTGCGATGACCCAATCATTGTCTGAAAGGGCCTCATCAATCTTAGAGGGTTCGATGTTTGATATAAATGCGGAAAAGGTTACTTCATTCAAGGTGTTTCTTCTAGTTCTTACTCCTTGATTTACATCACCGATGACTTGGTCCAACGGATGATTCCTAATAAATTTCCAAGCCTTGGGTTGAGCATGATCGAATTCTCTATTGAATTCTGATCATTGTTTTCAAAAATATTTTCAGAATTTTCAAGAGTAGCAGGAGTAGTTTTTGAAAAGAATTGGTTCTTATGATTTGGTTCATCATCATCATCTATAGGTTCATTACTTTTGGAATCGCAGAACACAACATGGATGGATTCTTCAACTATGCGAGTACGTTTATTAAATACTCTATAAGCTTTACTTCTACTTGAATACCCAAGAAAAATACCTTCATCAGCTTTTGAATCAAACTTACCCAAATTGTCCTTACCATTATTGTGTACATAGCACTTACAGCCAAAGACGTGTAGATGAGCTAGGTTGGGCTTCCTTCCTTTGTAAAGTTCATAAGGAGTCCTTTTTAATTTCTTTCGCAAGTAGGCTCGGTTTGATATGTAGCTTCTTTGTATTCATTGCATCCGCCCAGAAGACTTGCGATGTTTGATTTTCGTTAAGCATTGTTCGAGCCATCTCTGTGAGTACTCGATTCTTCCTCTCAACCACGCCATTTTGTTGAGGTGTTCTTGGAGCTGAGAAGTTGTGATCAATGCCATGACTATCACAGAATTCAGCAAAAGCTTGATTTTCAAATTCACCTCCATGATCGGTTCGAATAGCTGAAATATAAATACCTTTCTCGTTTTGCACCTTATTGGCGAAAACAGTAAATAGATCAAAAGTTTCATCCTTTGACGACATAAACAATGTCCATGTAAAGCGAGAAAAGTCATCTACAATAACTAAGGTATATAAATTACCACCAAGACTTCTTACTCTAGCAGGTCCAACTAAATCCATGTGAAGTAATTGAAGTGGACGATTTGTTGAAATTTCAAGTTTGTTCCTAAAAGAGGATTTTGTTTGTTTGCCCTTTTGACAAGCATCACATATCATATTATTTTCAAAACGGATTTTGGGCAAGCCAATAACTAAATCTTTTCTTATTAGTTTGTCTAATTGTAACATGTTAACATGAGCAAGTCGTTTATGCCATAGCCGACTTTCATCTAAGTTACTAACGAAACATTTTCGGAATTAATCTTAGCAGTTCTAATGTATAGCAGTTACCTTCCCTAGGTGCTTTGAATAATGTTTTCAATTTACCTTTGTCTATTGGAAGGTCATTCTTACTGACAATGAGACATTCTTCTGAGTCAAAAAGGATCCAATTATTTTTATCTGCACTCTGGCTAACGCTTAGAAGATTATGGCAGAGTCCTTCCACCAGATAGACATCTTTAATCTGTGGTCCATCCTTTGTTCCAATTTCTCCGACTCCGGTGATCTTGCCAGTTGATTTCCTCCGAACGTGACTCTTCCACCATCTTTTGATCTCATTGCTATAAACTTAGCTTGATCTCTGTCATGTGTCTTGAGCACCCACTATCAATATACCATTTATTTGTTTTTGATGCGCTCAGACATACCTGTAAAACAATAGAGATCAAGCTTTAGGTACCCATTTTTCTTGGGTCCTTTAAGGTTAGTTTGAGCCTTAGACACATAAGTTCCTTTAGGTATCCACGATAATTTCCTACGGGCCTATCTTTTCCATCTTTTCTATGAAAACAGGATGAAGTGCTATGACCTTTGCGATTACAATAATTACAATGTGCAAAAGGATTAGAATTATGGACAGTTTTCTGGAAGTATTTCAGATATAACTTTTCACCCTTTTTCTTTCTGCCTTTCCTTTTATCAAAAACAGGATTATATCCTATACCTGAACGATCATTCGTGAATCTTTGGGCTTTTAAAATCACATTCAGCATTTCACTCCCTTTAGTGAATTTCTCAAGGGTTTTGTAAGATAAGAATTTTCTTTTCTAAATCTAAACAATCATCGCAAACAATGCTAGAAGATGAAAAATTTTTGACTTCTTGTTCAAGAGTAATATTTCTTCTTTTCAAATCAAAACATTTTTCAGCAAGCGTTTCATATTCAGATTGTATAACATTATATTCGTTAAGTAATTCATCATACGAAGGTTGTGAGTCTCTTACCTCATTGTCGTTGTTGTACTTCTCTTCTTCCGCGACCAGACATACATTTGCTGATTCATCCTCATCATCACTTTCTTCTTCTGAAGATCCATCTCCCCAGATAGAAGATACATAGGCTTTCTTGTTGAAGTGCGTGAATTTCTTCCTTTTATCCTTCTCATTTCCTTTCAGTTGTGGGCATTCGGATTTGTAGTGTCCTGGTTTGTCGCATTCATAGCAGATGATTTGATCTTTATTCTTGTATTCAATTACGCTATTTGAGCTTCCTCCTTTCGGAATCTATTCACGAAACCTTGGTTCCTTTTGTACAACTTTTTGAATCTTTGGACCATCATTCCTAATTCTTCATCATCATCAATATCATCTTCCTTTACTTCCTTCTCCTTTTCAGCATTAAGAGCAATGCCCTTGCTCTTGTTATGGTTGATCTCTTCTAAACCCTTTCTGAATTTTATCTTGCTCTCGTGTTCAGATAGACTACCGAACAAAGCTGCAACTGAAGCCATTGATTCACCTCGTGCCTCTTCTATTGCTGTAACCTTTGCTTCCCAATCCTTGGTCAGAACATTAAGAATCTTCCTGACTTGGGAGCGCTGATCATAGACTTTACCCAGGGCTGCCAATTGATTTGTCAGATGTGTATATCGAAGTTGAAATTCGGCAACAGTTTCCCCGGACTTCATTCGAAATAAGTCGTATTCGGCAGTGAGAGTATTGATTCGATTTTCTTTGATGCCGGAGGTTCCTTCATAAGCGATCTCCAAAGCCTTCCACATCTCTTTTGCAGTTGTCAGGTTGCATATACGAAAGTACTCCTTCTGACTAAGTGCACTTTGAAGCATTAGAATGGCCTTGCTGAATCGTAAATGAACACTATGGAATTTT
Source organism: Acacia pycnantha (assembly GCA_025563575.1). Taxonomy (NCBI): domain Eukaryota; kingdom Viridiplantae; phylum Streptophyta; class Magnoliopsida; order Fabales; family Fabaceae; genus Acacia; species Acacia pycnantha. The sequence goes on from JAMWYP010000053.1 coordinate 3,112,163, forward strand.
ATACTGGTTCGACCTAAAGCTTTGGTCTACGTCCAGTCCCCAAGAACGCCTTGGGATTTCTATTATCTTTCAAAACCAATACACACTCTGTAAACGAAGGATGGTATACTCACTCTCAGACTCCACTCCCCCTTACAAGTTGTAATTGATACACCCACTCTTAAGGTTCCACAACCTTAAGTTACACAATCAGAAATATAGCAGTGGTTTATAAGAACAAAGCACTCCTCACTGAGTAGATATTAGATAATCACTGAAGTACGGAAATATCCGAGGATATCAATGAAACAGTAAATCTGTGGTTGCTTATTCCGAATGTAGCTCTGTTTTTTTCTGACTTCCATTTAATGCTTTGCCACGTTGGATTTGCTTTTCACGTGAATTTATATTTGACCTGGTTAATCACTTCAAGACTCAACTAAAATGTGATTAGTCGTGATATAAATGAGTTTAGATGTGATTAATAAACAATGGAGAATAGCCCACTATATATCGGAAGAGATTCAAGCAGTATATATTCATCGTAAAATTTCAGGAAGAGTATTCTCGAGAATTGTTCTAAGTATTCTCGAGAATCATGCTACAAACCGAGGTCAGAATCTCAAACCTGAAGAAGTTCTCGAGAATTGATTATCTTATTCTCGAGAAGCCTATGAACAAAAGCTCATATCGTGAAGATCAGTGAAGACATTCTCGAGAACCAATTTATCCTACTCGAGAATCAGGCGTTGATTTAATTTCCGTAGATGAAAGGTATTCTCGGGAATTCGTGACATATTCTTGAGAATTACATTCATTCTCGAGAATTTATGGATATTCTCGAGAATTATATGGCCCGATTTTAATCTCCAAACTACTATTGTTCATACTCGGGAGTTACTTTCCTGTGCCCGAGCATAGACCTATTCTCGAGAACAAGTTCTTTATTCTCGAGAATTACCTCACCCGATTGAATTTGTATGATTCCTTTTCTTCTCGAGAAGCATAAGAGATATTCGAGAGGTAGTCCAATTCTCGAGAATCTTATCCTATTCTCGAGAATTATGTCACTAAAATTTTCAAAGACTTTTCGTAATATACTTTCAGAAGAGCAAAGATATCCTGAGATTCCTAAAAGGCATTCTCGAGAGTCCCAAAAAGTTTTGCTTCAGATTTATAAATCTTGGTTCAATTATGCTTCTTATATTCAAACAACTTTAAATCTTGTTATCATCAAAACACTCGGATCTAACAAATTGCTCCACAGGGATCGGATTTGCACGGAAATCCGCCTCCTCATTCCATTTTCCACAAGGAATCCAAAATGGTAGACGCGTTTCCGAAATTCATGCGTTTCCTCCCCCAAATTGCTCACGGCTCGTTTTTAGGGCGGTTTTGCGCTTTCATGGGGTAATTGCTCCACAGGGCCTGGATTTGCACGGAAATCCGCCTCTTGATTCCATTTTCCACAAGGAATAAAAAATGGTAGACGCCTTTCCGAAATTCATGCGTTTCCTCCCCCAAATTGCTCACGGCTCGTTTTGAGGGCGGTTTTGCGCTTTCAAGGGGCAATTGCTCCATAGGGCTCGGATTTGCACGGAAATCCGCCTCCTGATTCCATTTTCCACAAGGAATCCAAAATGGTAGACACTTTTCCGAAATTCATGCGTTTCCGCCCCCAAATTGCTCACGGCTCGTTTTGAGGGCGGTTTTCCGCTTTTAAGGGGCAATTGCTCCATAGGGCCTGGATTTGCACGGAAATCCGCCTCTTGATTCCATTTTCCACAAGGAATAAAAAATGGTAGACGCCTTTCCGAAATTCATGCGTTTCCTCCCTCAAATTGCTCACGGCTCGTTTTGAGGGCGGTTTTGCGCTTTCAAGTGGTAATTGCTCCACAGGGCCTGGATTTGCACGGAAATCCGCCTCTTGATTCCATTTTCCACAAGGAATAAAAAATGGTAGACGCCTTTCCGAAATTCATGCGTTTCCTCCCCAAATTGCTCACGGCTCGTTTTGAGGGCGGTTTTGCGCTTTCAAGTGGTAATTGCTCCACAGGGCCTGGATTTGCACGGAAATCCGCCTCTTGATTCCATTTTCCACAAGGAATAAAAAATGGTAGACGCCTTTCCGAAATTCATGCGTTTCCTCTCCCAAATTGATCACGGCTCGTTTTGGGGGCGGTTTTCCGCTTTTAAGGGGCAATTGCTCCATAGGGCTCGGATTTGCACGGAAATCCCCCTCCTCATTCCATTTTCGTCAAGGAATCCAAAATGGTAGACGCTTTTCCAAAATTCATGCGTTTCCTCTCCCAAATTGATCATGGCTCGGATTAGCACTGAAATCCGCCTCCTGATTCCATTTTACTCAAGGAATCCAAAATGGTAGAAGCTTTTCCAAAATTCATGCGTTTCCGCCTCCAAATTGCTCCTGGCTCGTTTTGAGGGCGGTTTTGCGCTTTCAAGGGGTAATTGCTCCATAGGACTCGGGTTTCCACTGAAATCCGCCTCCTGATTCCATTTTACTCAAGGAATCCAAAATGGTAGAAGCTTTTCCAAAATTCATGCGTTTCCTCCCCCAAATTGCTCACGGCTCGTTTTGAGGGCGGTTTTGCGCTTTCAAGTGGTAATTGCTCCACAGGGCCTGGATTTGCACGGAAATCCGCCTCTTGATTCCATTTTCCACAAGGAATAAAAAATGGTAGACGCCTTTTCGGAAATTCATGCGTTTCCTCCCCCAAATTGCTCACGGCTCGTTTTGAGGGCGGTTTTGCGCTTTCAAGGGGTAATTGCTCCACAGGGCCTGGATTTGCACGGAAATCCGCCTCTTGATTCCATTTTCCACAAGGAATAAAAAATGGTAGACGCCTTTCCGAAATTCATGCGTTTCCTCCCCCAAATTGCTCACGGCTCGTTTTGAGGGCGGTTTTGCGCTTTCAAGTGGTAATTGCTCCACAGGGCCTGGATTTGCACGGAAATCCGCCTCTTGATTCCATTTTCCACAAGGAATCCAAAATGGTACACGCTTTTTCGAAACTCGTGCGTATCCTAGCCCAAATTGCTCACGGCTCGTTTTGAGGGCGGTTTTGCGCTTTCAAGTGGTAATTGCTCCACAGGGCCTGGATTTGCACGGAAATCCGCCTCTTGATTCCATTTTCCACAAGGAATAAAAAATGGTAGACGCCTTTCCAGAAATTCATGCGTTTCCTCCCCCAAATTGCTCACGGCTCGTTTTGAGGGCGGTTTTGCGCTTTCAAGTGGTAATTGCTCCACAGGGCCTGGATTTGCACGGAAATCCGCCTCTTGATTCCATTTTCCACAAGGAATAAAAAATGGTAGACGCCTTTCCGAAATTCATGCGTTTCCTCCCCAAATTGCTCACGGCTCGTTTTGAGGGCGGTTTTGCGCTTTCAAGTGGTAATTGCTCCACAGGGCCTGGATTTGCACGGAAATCCGCCTCTTGATTCCATTTTCCACAAGGAATAAAAAATGGTAGACGCCTTTCCGAAATTCATGCGTTTCCTCCCCAAATTGCTCGTGGCTCGTTTTGAGGGCGGTTTTGCGCTTTCAAGGGGTAATTGCTCCATAGGGTTCGGATTTGCACGGAACTCCCCCTGCTGATTCCATTTTCCACAAGGAATAAAAAATGGTAGAAGATTTTTCCGAAATTCATGCGTTTCCTCTCCCAAATTGCTCACGGCTCGTTTTGAGGGCGGTTTTGCGCTTTCAAGTGGTAATTGCTCCACAGGGCCTGGATTTGCACGGAAATCCGCCTCTTGATTCCATTTTCCACAAGGAATAAAAAATGGTAGACGCCTTTCCGAAATTCATGCGTTTCCTCCCCAAATTGCTCACGGCTCGTTTTGAGGGCGGTTTTGCGCTTTCAAGTGGTAATTGCTCCACAGGGCCTGGATTTGCACGGAAATCCGCCTCTTGATTCCATTTTCCACAAGGAATAAAAAATGGTAGACGCCTTTCCGAAATTCATGCGTTTCCTCTCCCAAATTGATCACGGCTCGTTTTGGGGGCGGTTTTGCGCTTTCAAGTGGTAATTGCTCCACAGGGCCTGGATTTGCACGGAAATCCGCCTCTTGATTCCATTTTCCACAAGGAATAAAAAATGGTAGACGCCTTTCCGAAATTCATGCGTTTCCTCCCCAAATTGCTCACGGCTCGTTTTGAGGGCGGTTTTGCGCTTTCAAGTGGTAATTGCTCCACAGGGCCTGGATTTGCACGGAAATCCGCCTCTTGATTCCATTTTCCACAAGGAATAAAAAATGGTAGACGCCTTTCCGAAATTCATGCGTTTCCTCCCCCAAATTGCTCACGGCTCGTTTTGAGGGCGGTTTTGCGCTTTCAAGTGGTAATTGCTCCACAGGGCCTGGATTTGCACGGAAATCCGCCTCTTGATTCCATTTTCCACAAGGAATAAAAAATGGTAGACGCCTTTCCGAAATTCATGCGTTTCCTCCCCAAATTGCTCACGGCTCGTTTTGAGGGCGGTTTTGCGCTTTCAAGTGGTAATTGCTCCACAGGGCCTGGATTTGCACGGAAATCCGCCTCTTGATTCCATTTTCCACAAGGAATAAAAAATGGTAGACGCCTTTCCGAAATTCATGCGTTTCCTCCCCAAATTGCTCACGGCTCGTTTTGAGGGCGGTTTTGCGCTTTCAAGTGGTAATTGCTCCACAGGGCCTGGATTTGCACGGAAATCCGCCTCTTGATTCCATTTTCCACAAGGAATAAAAAATGGTAGACGCTTTTCCGAAATTCATGCGTTTCCTCCCCCAAATTGCTCGTGGCTCGTTTTGAGGGCGGTTTTGCTCTTTCAAGGGGAAATTGCTCCACAGTGCTCGGATTTCCACTGAAATCCGCCTCTAGATTCCATTTTCCAAAAGGAATCCAAAATGGTAGACGCTTTTCGGAAATTCATGCGTTTCCGCCCCCAAATTGCTCCTGGCTCGTTTTGAGGGCGGTTTTGCGCTTTCAAGAGGCAATTGCTCCACAGGGCCTGGATTTGCACTGAAATCCGCCTCTATATTCCATTTTCCACAAGGAATCCAAAATGGTAGACGCTTTTCCGAAATTCATGGGTTTCCTCTCGAAAATTGCTCACGGCTCGTTTTGAGGGCGGTTTTGCGCTTTCAAGGGTCAATTGCTCCACAGGGCTCGGATTTGCACGGAAATCCGCCTCCTGATACCATTTTCCTCAAGGAATCCAAAATGGTAGACGCTTTTCCGAAATTCATGCGTTTCCGCCCCCAAATTGCTGGTGGCTCGTTTTGAGGGCGGTTTTGCGCTTTCAAGGGGTAATTGCTCCATAGGACTCGGGTTTCCACTGAAATCCGCCTCCTGATTCCATTTTACTCAAGGAATCCAAAATGGTAGAAGCTTTTCCAAAATTCATGCGTTTCCGCCTCCAAATTGCTCCTGGCTCGTTTTGAGGGCGGTTTTGCGCTTTCAAGGGGTAATTGCTCCATAGGGCCTGGATTTGCACGGAAATCCGCCTCTTGATTCCATTTTCCACAAGGAATAAAAAATGGTAGACGCCTTTCCGAAATTCATGCGTTTCCTCCCTCAAATTGCTCACGGCTCGTTTTGAGGACGGTTAAGCACTTTCAAGTGGTAATTGCTCCACAGGGCCTGGATTTGCACGGAAATCCGCCTCCTGATTCCATTTTCCTCAAGGAATCCAAAATGGTAGACGCTTTTCGGAAATTCATGCGTTTCCACCCGCAAATTGCTTATGGCTCGTTTTGAGGGCGGTTTTGCGCTTTCAAGGGGTAATTGCTCCACAAGAGTCGGGTTTCCACTGAAATCCGCCTCCTGATTCCATTTTCCTCAAGGAATCCAAAATGGTAGACGCTTTTCCGAAATTCATGCGTTTCCGCCCCCAAATTGCTCACGGCTCGTTTTGAGGGCGGTTTTGCGCTTTCAAGTGGTAATTGCTCCACAGGGCCTGGATTTGCACGGAAATCCGCCTCTTGATTCCATTTTCGACAAGGAATAAAAAATGGTAGACGCCTTTCCGAAATTCATGCGTTTCCGCTCCCAAATTGCTCACGGCTCGTTTTGAGGGCGGTTTTGCTCTTTCAAGGGGCAATTGCTCCACAGGGCTCGGATTTGCACGGAAATCCGCCTCCTCATTCCATTTTCCACAAGGAATCCAAAATGGTAGACGCCTTTCCGAAATTCATGCGTTTCCTCCCCCAAATTGCTCACAGCTCGTTTTGAGGGCGGTTTTGCGCTTTCAAGTGGTAAGTGCTCCACAGGGCCTGGATTTGCACGGAAATCCGCCTCTTGATTCCATTTTCCACAAGGAATAAAAAATGGTAGACGCCTTTCCGAAATTCATGCGTTTCCTCCCCAAATTGCCCACGGCTCGTTTTGAGGGCGGTTTTGCGCTTTCAAGGGTAATTGCTCCACGGGGCTCGGATTTGCACGGAAATCCGCCTCTTGATTCCATTTTCCACAAGGAATAAAAAATGGTAGACGCCTTTCCGAAATTCATGCGTTTCCTCCCCCAAATTGCTCACAGCTCGTTTTAAGGACGGTTTTGGCGCTTTCAAGTGGTAATTGCTCCACAGGGCTTGGATTTGCACGGAAATCTGCCTCTTGATTCCATTTTCGACAATGAATAAAAAATGGTAGACGCCTTTCCGAAATTCATGCGTTTCCTCCCCAAATATCTCACGGCTCGTTTTGAGGGCGGTTTTGCGCTTTCCAGTGGTAATTGCTCCACGGGGCTCGGATTTGCACGGAAATCCGCCTCTTGATTCCATTTTCCACAAGGAATAAAAAATGGTAGACGCCTTTCCGAAATTCATGCGTTTCCTCCCCCAAGTTGCTCACGGCTCGTTTTGAGGGCGGTTTTGCGCTTTCAAGGGGTAAGTGCTCCATAGGGTTCGGATTTGCACGGAAATCCGCCTCTTGATTCCATTTTCCACAAGGAATAAAAAATGGTAGACGCCTTTCCGAAATTCATGCGTTTCCTCCCCCAAATTGCTCACGGCTCGTTTTGAGGGCGGTTTTGCGCTTTCAAGTGGTAATTGCTCCACAGGGCCTGGATTTGCACGGAAATCCGCCTCTTGATTCCATTTTCCACAAGGAATAAAAAATGGTAGACGCCTTTCCGAAATTCATGCGTTTCCTCCCCCAAATTGCTCACGGCTCGTTTTGAGGGCGGTTTTGCGCTTTCAAGTGGTAATTGCTCCACAGGGCCTGGATTTGCACGGAAATCCGCCTCTTGATTCCATTTTCCACAAGGAATAAAAAATGGTAGACGCCTTTCCGAAATTCATGCGTTTCCTCCCCCAAATTGCTCACGGCTCGTTTTGAGGGCGGTTTTGCGCTTTCAAGGGGTAATTGCTCCATAGGGTTCGGATTTGCACGGAAATCCGCCTCTTGATTCCATTTTCCACAAGGAATCCAAAATGGTAGACGCTTTTCCGAAATTCATGCGTTTCCTCCCCCAAATTGCTCACGGCTCGTTTTGAGGGCGGTTTTGCGATTTCAAGGGGCAATTGCTCCACAGGGCTCGGATTTGCACGGAAATCCGCCTCTTGATTCCATTTTCCACAAGGAATACAAAATGGTAGAAGCTTTTCCGAAACTCATGCGTTTCCTCCCCCAAATTGCTCACGGCTCGTTTTGAGGGCGGTTTTGCGCTTTCAAGGGGCAATTGCTCCACAGGGTTCGGATTTGCACGGAAATCCGCCTCCTGATTCCATTTTCCTCAAGGAATCCAAAATGGTAGAAGCTTTTCCAAAATTCATGCGTTTCCGCCTCCAAATTGCTCGTGGCTCGTTTTGAGGGCGGTTTTGCGCTTTCAAGGGGTAATTGCTCCATAGGACTCGGGTTTCCACTGAAATCCGCCTCCTGATTCCATTTTCCACAAGGAATAAAAAATGGTAGACGCCTTTCCGAAATTCATGCGTTTCCTCCCCCAAATTGCTCACGGCTCGTTTTGAGGGCGGTTTTGCGCTTTCAAGGGGTAATTGCTCCACAGGGCCTGGATTTGCACGGAAATCCGCCTCTTGATTCCATTTTCCTCAAGGAATCCAAAATGGTAGAAGCTTTTCCAAAATTCATGCCTTTCCGCCCCAAATTGCTCACGGCTCGTTTTGAGGGCGGTTTTGCGCTTTCAAGGGTAATTGCTCCACTGGGCCTGGATTTGCACGGAAATCCGCCTCTTGATTCCATTTTCCACAAGGAATAAAAATGGTAGACGCCTTTCCGAAATTCATGCATTTCCTCCCCGAAATTGCTCACGGCTCGTTTTGAGGGCGGTTTTGCGCTTTCAAGTTGTAATTGCTCCACAGGGCCTGGATTTGCACGGAAATCCGCCTCTTGATTCCATTTTCCACAAGGAATAAAAAATGGTAGACGCCTTTCCGAAATTCATGCGTTTCCTCCACCAAATTGCTCGTGGCTCGTTTTGAGGGCGGTTTTGCGCTTTCAAGGGGTAATTGCTCCACAGGACTCGGGTTTCCACTGAAATCCGCCTGCTGATTCCATTTTCCTCAAGGAATCCAAAATGGTAGACGCTTTTCAAAAATTCATGCGTTTCCGACCCCAAATTGGTCACGGCTCGTTTTGAGGGCGGTTTTGCGCTTTTAATGGGCAATTGCTCCACAGGACTCGGATTTGCACGCGCCTCCTGATTCCGTTTTCCGCAAGGAATCCGAAATGGTAGAATGTTTTCCAAAATTCATGCGTTTCCGCGCTCAAATTGCTCGTGTCTCCTTTGGAAGGCGGTTTTGCGCTTTCAAGGGGCAATTGCTCCACAGGGCTCGGATTTCCACTGAAATCCGCATCTATATTCCATTTTCCACAAGGAATCCAAAATGGTAGACGCTTTTCTGAAATTCATGCGTTTCCGCCCCCAAATTGCTCCTGGCTCGTTTTGAGGGCGGTTTTGCGCTTTCAAGGGGCAATTGCTCCACAGGGCTCAGATTAGCACTGAAATCCGCCTCCTGATTCCATTTTACTCAAGGAATCCAAAATGGTAGAAGCTTTTCCAAAATTCATGCGTTTCCGCCTCCAAATTGCTCCTGGCTCGTTTTGAGGGCGGTTTTGCGCTTTCAAGGGGTAATTGCTCCAGGGGACTCGGGTTTCCACTGAAATCCGCCTCCTGATTCCATTTTCCTCAAGGAATCCAAAATGGTAGACGCTTTTCCGAAATTCATGCGTTTCCGCCCCCAAATTGCTCGTGGCTCGTTTTGAGGGCGGTTTTGCGCTTTCAAGGGGAAATTGCTCCAAAGGGCGTTTCCACTGAAATCCGCCTCTAGATTCCATTTTCCACAAGGAATCCAAAATGGTAGACGCTTTTCAGAAATTCATGCGTTTCCGCCCCCAAATTGCTCGTGGCTCGTTTTGAGGGCGGTTTTGCGCTTTCAAGGGGTAATTGCTCCATAGGACTCGGGTTTCCACTGAAATCCGCCTCCTGATTCCATTTTACTCAAGGAATCCAAAATGGTAGAAGCTTTTCCGAAATTCATGCGTTTCCGCCCCAAATTGCTCCTGGCTCGTTTTGAGGGCGGTTTTGCGCTTTCAAGGGGAAATTGCTCCACAGGGCTCGGATTTGCACGGAAATCCGCCTCCTCATTCCATTTTCCACAAGGAATCCAAAATGGTAGACGCCTTTCCGAAATTCATGCGTTTCCTCCCCCAAATTGCTCCTGGCTCGTTTTGAGGCGGTTTTGCGCTTTCAAGTGGTAATTGCTCCACAGGGCCTGGATTTGCACGGAAATCCGCCTCTTGATTCCATTTTCCACAAGGAATAAAAAATGGTAGACGCCTTTCCGAAATTCATGCGTTTCCTCCCCCAAATTGCTCACGGCTCGTTTTGAGGGCGGTTTTGCGCTTTCAAGTGGTAATTGCTCCACAGGGCCTGGATTTGCACGGAAATCCGCCTCTTGATTCCATTTTCCACAAGGAATAAAAAATGGTAGACGCCTTTCCGAAATTCATGCGTTTCCTCCCCCAAATTGCTCACGGCTCGTTTTGAGGACGGTTTTGCGCTTTCAAGTGGTAATTGCTCCACAGGGCCTGGATTTGCACGGAAATCCGCCTCTTGATTCCATTTTCCACAAGGAATAAAAAATGGTAGACGCCTTTCCGAAATTCATGCGTTTCCTCCCCTAAATTGCTCACGGCTCGTTTTGAGGGCGGTTTTCCGCTTTCAAGGGGCAATTGCTCCATAGGGCTCGGATTTGCACGGAAATCCCCCTCCTCATTCCATTTTCCACAAGGAATCCAAAATGGTAGACGCTTTTCCAAAATTCATGCGTTTCCGCCCCCAAATTGCTCGTGGCTCGTTTTGAGGGCGGTTTTGCGCTTTCAAGGGGCAATTGCTCCATAGGGCTTAGATTAGCACTGAAATCCGCCTCTTGATTCCATTTTCCACAAGGAATCCAAAAAGGTAGACGCTTTGCCGAAATTCATGCGTTTCCTCCCCAAATTGCTCGTGGCTCCTTTTGAGGGCGGTTTTGCGCTTTCAAGGGGAAATTGCTCCACAGGGCTCGGATTTGCACTGAAATCCGCCTCTTTATTCCATTTTCCACAAGGAATCCAAAATGGTAGACGCTTTTCCGAAATTCATGCGTTTCCGCCGCCAAATTGCTCGTGGCTCGTTTTGAGGGCGGTTTTGCGCTTTCAAGGGGCAATTGCTCCACAGGGCTCGGATTAGCACGGAAATCCGCCTCCTGATTCCATTTTCCACAAGGAATCCAAAATGGTAGACGCTTTTCCGAAATTCATGCGTTTCCTCCCCCAAATTGCTCGCGGCTCGTTTTGAGGGCGGTTTTGCGCTTTCAAGGGGAAATTGCTCCAAAGTGCTGGATTTGCACGGAAATCACCCTCTTGAATCCATTTTCCACAAGGAATCCCAAATGGTCGACGCTTTTCCGAAATTCATGCGTTTCCGCCTCCAAATTGCTCCTGGCTCGTTTTGAGGGCGGTTTTGCGCTTTCAAGGGGTAATTGCTCCACAGGGCTCGGATTTGCACGGAAATCCGCCTCTTGATTCCATTTTCCACAAGGAATCCAAAATGGTAGACGCTTTTCCGAAATTCATGCGTTTCCTCCCCCAAATTGCTCCTGGCTCGTTTTGAGGGCGGTTTTGCGCTTTCAAGGGGCAATTGCTCCATAGGGCTCGGATTTGCACGGAAATCCCCCTCCTCATTCCATTTTCCTCAAGGAATCCAAAATGGTAGACGCTTTTCCAAAATTCATGCGTTTCCGCCCCCAAATTGCTCCTGGCTCGTTTTGAGGGCGGTTTTGCGCTTTCAAGGGGCAATTGCTCCACAGGGCTCGGATTTGCACGGAAATCCGCCTCCTCATTCCATTTTCCACAAGGAATCCAAAATGGTAGACGCTTTTCCGAAATTCATGCGTTTCCTCCCCAAATTTCTCACGGCTCGTTTTGAGGGCGGTTTTGCGCTTTCAAGGGGTAATTGCTCCATAGGACTCGGGTTTCCACTGAAATCCGCCTCCTGATTCCATTTTACTCAAGGAATCCAAAATGGTAGAAGCTTTTCCAAAATTCATGCGTTTCCGCCTCCAAATTGCTCCTGGCTCGTTTTGAGGGCGGTTTTGCGCTTTAAGGGGTAATTGCTCCACAGGAGTCGGATTTCCACTGAAATCCGCCTCCTTATTTCGTTTTCCACATGGAATCCAAAATGGTAGATGCCTTTCCGAAATTCATGCGTTTCCGCCGCCAAATCGCTCGTGGCTCCTTTTAAGGGCGGTTTTGCGCTTTCAAGGGGCAATTGCTCCACAGGGCTCGGATTGCCACTGAAATCCGCCTCCTTATTCCATTTTCCACAAGGAATCCAAAATGGTAGACGCTTTTCCGAAATTCATGCGTTTCCTCCCCCAAATTGCTCACGGCTCGTTTTGAGGGCGGTTTTGCGCTTTCAAGGGGTAACTGCTCCATAGGGACTCGGGTTTGCACTGAAATCCGCCTCCTGATTCCATTTTACTCAAGGAATCGAAAATGGTAGAAGCTTTTCCGAAATTCATGCGTTTCCGCCCCCAAATTGCTCGTGGCTCGTTTTGAGGGCGGTTTTGCGCTTTCAAGGGGTAATTGCTCCATAGGACTCGGGTTTCCACTGAAATCCGCCTCCTGATTCCATTTTACTCAAGGAATCCAAAATGGTAGAAGCTTTTCCAAAATTCATGCGTTTCCGCCCCCAAATTGCTCGTGGCTCGTTTTGAGGGCGGTTTTGCGCTTTCAAGGGGTAATTGCTCCACAGGACTCGGATTTGCACGGAAATCCGCCTCCTAATTCCATTTTCCACAAGGAATCCAAAATGGTAGACGCTTTTCCTGAAATTCATGCGTTTCCTCCCCCAAATTGCTCACGGCTCGTTTTGAGGGCGGTTTTGCGCTTTCAAGGGGCAATTGCTCCAAAGGGCTCGGAATTGCACGGAAAGCCCCTCCTGATTCCATTTTCCACAAGGAATCCAAAATGGTAGACGCTTTTCCGAAATTCATGCGTTTCCATCCCCAAATTGCTCCTGGCTCGTTTTGAGGGCGGTTTTGCGCTTTCAAGGGGCAATTGCTCCACAGGGCTCGGATTAGCACGGAAATCCGCCTCCTGATTCCATTTTCCACAAGGAATCCAAAATGGTAGACGCTTTTCCGAAATTCATGCGTTTCCGCCCCCAAATTGCTCACGGCTCGTTTTGAGGGCGGTTTTGCGCTTTCATGGGTCCAATTGCTCCACAGGGCTCGGATTTGCACGGAAATCCGCCTCCTGATTCCATTTTCCACAAGGAATCCAAAATGGTAGACGCTTTTCCGAAATTCATGCGTTTCCTCCCCCAAATTGCTCACGGCTCGTTTTGAGGGCGGTTTTGCGCTTTCAAGGGCAATTGCTCCACAGGGCTCGGATTTGCACGGAAATCCCCCTCCTCATTCCATTTTACACAAGGAATCCAAAATGGTGGACGCTTTTCCGAAATTCATGCGTTTCCGCCCCGAAATTGCTCCTGGGTCGTTTTGAGGGCGGTTTTGCGCTTTCAAGGATCAATTGCTCCACAGGGCTCGGATTAGCACGGAAATCCGCCTCCTGATTCCATTTTCCACAAGGAATCCAAAATGGTAGACGCTTTTCCGAAATTCATGCGTTTCCGCCCCCAAATTGCTCCTGGCTCGTTTTGAGGGCGGTTTTGCGCTTTCAAGGGGCAATTGCTCCACAGGGCTCGGATTAGCACGGAAATCCGCCTCCTGATTCCATTTTCCACAAGGAATCCAAAATGGTAGACGCTTTTCCGAAATTCATGCGTTTCCGCCCCCAAATTGCTCGTGGCTCGTTTTGAGGGCGGTTTTGCGCTTTCAAGGGGTAATTGCTCCACAGGGCTCGGATTTGCACTGAAATCCGCCTCTTGTTTTCCACAAGGAATAAAAAATGGTAGACGCTTTTCAGAAATTCATGCGTTTCCGCCCCCAAATTGCTCCTGGCTCGTTTTGAGGGCGGTTTTGCGCTTTCAAGGGTAATTGCTCCACAGGGCCTGGATTTGCACGGAAATCCGCCTCTTGATTCCATTTTCCACAAGGAATAAAAAATGGTAGACGCCTTTCCGAAATTCATGCGTTTCCTCCCCCAAATTGCTCACGGCTCGTTTTGAGGGCGGTTTTGCGCTTTCAAGTGGTAATTGCTCCACAGGGCCTGGATTTGCACGGAAATCCGCCTCTTGATTCCATTTTCCACAAGGAATCCAAAATGGTAGACGCCTTTCTGAAATTCATGCGTTTCCGCCCCCAAATTGCTCCTGGCTCGTTTTGAGGGCGGTTTTGCGCTTTCAAGGGGCAATTGCGCCACAGGAGTCGGGTTTCCACTGAAATCCGCCTCCTGATTCCATTTTCCACAAGGAATCCAAAATGGTAGACGCTTTTCCGAAATTCATGCGTTTCCGCCCCCAAATTGCTCCTGGCTCGTTTTGAGGGCGGTTTTGCGTTTTCAACGGGAAATTGCTCCATAGGGCTCGGATTTGCAGGGAAATCCGCCTCCTCATTCAGTTTTCCACAAGGAATCCAAAATGGTAGACGCTTTTCCAAAATTCATGCGTTTGCTCACTCAAATTGCTCAGGGCTCGTTTTGAGGGCGGTTTTGCGCTTTCAAGGGGCAATTGCTCCATAGGGCTCGGATTTGCACGGAACTCCCCCTCCTCATTCCATTTTCCACAAGGAATCCAAAATGGTAGACGCTTTTCCAAAATTTATGCGTTTCCTCTCCCAAATTGCTCACGGCTCGTTTTGAGGGCGGTTTTGCGCTTTCAAGGGGCAATTGCTCCACGGGGATCGGATTTGCACGGAAATCCGCCTCCTCATTCCATTTTCCACAAGGAATCCAAAATGGTAGACACTTTCCTGAAATTCATGCGTTTCCGCCCCCAATTGCTCACGGCTCGTTTTGAGGGCGGTTTTGCGCTTTCCCATTGCTCCATAGGGCTCGGATTTGCACGGAAATCCCCTCCTCATTCCATTTTCCACAAGGAATCCAAAATGGTAGACGCTTTTCCGAAATTCATGCGTTTCCGTTTCCAACTTGCTCCTGGCTCATTTTGAGGGCGGTTTTGCGCTTTCAAGGGGCAATTGCTCCACAGGGCTCGGATTAGCACGGAAATCCGCCTCCAGATTCCATTTTCCACAAGGAATCCAAAATGGTAGACGCTTTTCCGAAATTCATGCGTTTCCGCCTCCAAATTGCTCACGGCTCGTTTTGAGGGCGGTTTTGCGCTTTCAAAGGGCAATTGCTCCATAGGGCTCGGATTTGCACGGAAATCCCCCTCCTCATTCCATTTTCCTCAAGGAATCCAAAATGGTAGACGCTTTTCCGAAATTCATGCGTTTCCTCCCCCAAATTGCTCACGACTCGTTTTGAGGGCAGTTTTGCGCTTTCAAGGGGAAATTGCTCCACAGGACTCGGGTTTCCACTGAAATCCGCCTCCTGATTCCATTTTCCACAAGGAATCCAAAATGGTAGACGCTTTTCTGAAATTCATGCGTTTCCGCCCCAAATTGCGCACGGCTCGTTTTGAGGGCGGTTTTCCGCTTTTAAAGGGCAATTGCTCCATTGGGCTCAGATTAGCAATGAAATCCGCCTCCTGATTCCATTTTCCTCAAGGAATCCAAAATGGTAGATGCTTTTCCGAAATTCATGCGTTTCCGCCCCGAAATTGCTCGTGGCTCGTTTTGAGGGCGGTTTTGCGCTTTCAAGGATCAATTGCTCCACATGGCTCGGATTAGCACGGAAATCCGCCTCCTGATTCCATTTTCCTCAAGGAATCCAAAATGGTAGACGCTTTTCTGAAATTCATGCGTTTCCTCCCGAAAATTGCTCACGGCTCGTCTTGAAGGCGGTTTTGCGCTTTCAAGGGGCAATTGCTCCACAGGGATCGGATTTCCACTGAAATCCGCCTCCACATTCCATTTTCCACAATGAATCCAAAATGGGAGACGCTTTCCGAAATTCATGCGTTTCCTCCCCCAAATTGCTCACGGCTCGTTTTGAGGGCGGTTTTGCGCTTTCAAGGGTCAATTGCTCCACAGGGCTCGGATTAGCACGGAAATCCGCCTCCTGATTCCATTTTCCACAAGGAATCCAAAATGGTAGACGCTTTTCCGAAATTCATGCGTTTCCGCCCCCAAATTGCTCACGGCTCGTTTTGAGGGCGGTTTTCCGCGTTGAAGGGGCAATAGCTCCACAGGGCTCGTATTTGCACGGAAATCCGCCTCTTGATTCCATTTTCCACAAGGAATCCAAAATGGTAGACGCTTTTCAGAAATTCATGCGTTTCCGCCCCCAAATTGCTCGTGGCTCGTTTTGAGGGCGGTTTTGCGCTTTCAAGGGGTAATTGCTCCACAGGACTCGGATTTGCACGGAAATCCGCCTCTTGATTCCATTTTCCACAAGGAATCCAAAATGGTAGACGCTTTTCCGAAATTCATGCGTTTCCTCCCCCAAATTGCTCACGGCTCGTTTTGAGGGCGGTTTTGCGCTTTCAAGGGGCAATTGCTCCACAGGGCTCGGATTTGCACGGAAATCCGCCTCCTCATTCCATTTTCCACAAGGAATCCAAAATGGTAGACGCTTTTCCGAAATTCATGCGTTTCCTCCCCCAAATTGCTCACGGCTCGTTTTGAGGGCGGTTTTGCGCTTTCAAGGGGCAATTGCTCCACAGGGCACGGATTGGCACGGAAATCCGCCTCCTCATTCCATTTTCCTCAAGGAAGCAATAATGGTAGACGCTTTGCCAAAATTCATGCGTTTCCGCCCCCAAATTGCTCGTGGATCGTTTTGAGGGCGGTTTTGCGCTTTCAAGGGGCTATTGCTCCACAGGGCTCGGATTTCCACTGAAATCCGCCTCCACATTCCATTTTCCACAAGGAATCCAAAATGGTAGACGCTTTTCCGAAATTCATGTGTGTCCTCCATCAAATTGTTCACGGCACGCTTTGAGTGCGGTTTCGCGCTTTCAAAGGGCAATTGCTCCACGGGGCTCGGGTTTCCACTGAAAGCCGCTTCCTCATTCCATTTTCCACAAGGAATCCAAAATGGTAGACGCTTTTCCGAAATTCATGTGTTTCCTCCCTCAAATTGCTCACGGCTCGTTTTGAGGGCGGTTTTGCGCTTTCAAGGGGCAATTGCTCCAAAGGGCTCGGATTTGCACTGAAATCCGCCTCCTGATTCCATTTTCCACAAGGAATCCAAAATGGTAGACGCTTTTCTGAAATTCATGCGTTTCCGCCCCAAATTGCTCCTGGCTCGTTTTGAGGGCGGTTTTGCGCTTTCAAGTGGCAATTGCTCCACAGGGCTCGGGTTTCCACTGAAATCCGCCTCCTGATTCCATTTTCCACAAGGAATCCAAAATGGTAGACGCTTTTCCGAAATTCATGCGTTTCCTCCCCAAATTGCTCACGGCTCGTTTTGAGGGCGGTTTTGCGCTTTCAAGGGGCAATTGCTCCATAGGGCTCGGATTTGCACGGAAATCCGCCTCCTCATTCCATTTTCCTCAAGGAATCCAAAATGGTAGACGGTTTTCCGAAATTCATGCGTTTCCGCCCACAAATTGCTCGTGGCTCGTTTTGAGGGCGGTTTTGCGCTTTCATGGGGCAATTGCTCCACAGGGCTCGGAGTGGCACGGAAATCCGCCTCCTCATTCCATTTTCCTCAAGGAATCCAAAATGGTAGACGCTTTTCCGAAATTCATGCGTTTCCGCCCCCAATTGCTCCTGGCTCGTTTTGAGGGTGGTTTTCCGCTTTTAAGGGACAATTGCTCCACAGGGCTCGGATTTGCACGGAAATCCGCCTCCTCATTCCATTTTCCACAAGGAATCCAAAATGGTAGACGCTTTTCCGAAATTCATGCGTTTCCTCCCCCAAATTGCTCACGGCTCGTTTTGAGGGCGGTTTTGCGCTTTCAAGGGCAATTGCTCCACTGGGCTCGGATTGGCACGGAAATCCGCCTCCTCATTCCATTTTCCACAAGGAATCCAAAATGGTAGACGCTTTTCCGAAATTCATGCGTTTCCGCCCCCAAATTGCTCCTGGCTCGTTTTGAGGGCGGTTTTGCGCTTTCAAGGGGCAATTGCTCCACAGGGCTCGGATTAGCACGGAAATCCGCCTCCTGATTCCATTTTCCTCAAGGAATCCAAAATGGTAGACGCTTTTCCGAAATTCATGCGTTTCCGCCCCAAATTCCTCCTGGCTCGTTTTGAGGGCGGTTTTGCGCTTTCAAGGGGCAATTGCTCCACAGGACTCGGGTTTCCACTGAAATCCGCCTCCTGATTCCATTTTCCTCAAGGAATCCAAAATGGTAGACGCCTTTCCGAAATTCATGCGTTTCCTCCCCCAAATTGCTCCTGGCTCGTTTTGAGGGCGGTTTTGCGCTTTCAAGGGGCAATTGCTCCATAGGGCTCGGATTTGCACGGAAATCCGCCTCCTCATTCCATTTTCCACAAGGAATCCAAAATGGTAGACGCTTTTCCGAAATTCATGCGTTTCCTCTCCCAAATTGCTCACGGCTCGTTTTGAGGGCGGTTTTGCGCTTTCAAGGGGCAATTGCTCCATAGGGCTCGGATTTGCACGGAAATCCCCCTCCTCATTCCATTTTCCACAAGGAATCCAAAATGGTAGACGCTTTTCCGAAATTCATGCGTTTCCTCCCCAAATTGCTCACGGCTCGTTTTGAGGGCGGTTTTGCGCTTTCAAGGGGCAATTGCTCCACAGGGCTCGGATTTGCACGGAAATCCGCCTCCTCATTCCATTTTCCACAAGGAATCCAAAATGGTAGACGCTTTTCCGAAATTCATGCGTTTCCTCCCCCAAATTGCTCACGGCTCGTTTTGAGGGCGGTTTTGCGCTTTCAAGGGGCAATTGCTCCACAGGGCTCGGATTTGCACGGAAATCCGCCTCCTCATTCCATTTTCCACAAGGAATCCAAAATGGTAGACGCTTTTCCGAAATTCATGCGTTTCCTCCCCCAAATTGCTCACGGCTCGTTTTGAGGGCGGTTTTGCGCTTTCAAGGGGCAATTGCTCCACAGGGCTCGGGTTTCCACTGAAATCCGCCTCCTGATTCCATTTTCCACAAGGAATCCAAAATGGTAGACGCTTTTCCGAAATTCATGCGTCTCCTCCCCCAAATTTCTCACGGCTCATTTTGAGGGCGGTTTTGCTCTTTCAAGGGGCAATTGCTCCACAGGACTCGGGTTTCCACTGAAATCCGCCTCCTGATTCCATTTTCCTCAAGGAATCCAAAATGGTAGACGCTTTTCAGAAATTCATGCGTTTCCGCCCCCAAATTGCTCCTGGCTCGTTTTGAGGGCGGTTTTGCGCTTTCAAGGGGCAATTGCTCCACAGGGCTCGGATTTCCACTGAAATCCGCCTCCTGATTCGATTTTCCTCAAGGAATCCAAAATGGTAGCTGCATTTTCCGAAATTCATGCGTTTCCGCCCCCAAATTTCTCCTGGCTCGTTTTGAGGGCGGTTTTCCGCGTTTAAGGGGCAATTGCTCCACAGGGCTCGTATTTGCACGGAAATCCGCCTCCTCATTCCATTTTCCTCAAGGAATCCAATATGGTAGACGCTTTTCCGAAATTCATGCGTTTCCGCCTTCAAATTGCTCGTGGCTCGTTTTGAGGGCGGTTTTACGCTTTTAAGGGGCAATTGCTCCACAGGGCTCGGATTAGCACGGAAATCCGCCTCCTGATTCCATTTTCCACAAGGAATCCAAAATGGTAGACGCTTTTCCGAAATTCATGCGTTTCCTCCCCCAAATTGCTCACGGCTCGTTTTGAGGGCTGTTTTCCGCTTTTAAGGGCAATTGCTCCATAGGGCTCGGATTTGCACGGAAATCCGCCTCCTCATTCCATTTTCCTCAAGGAATCCAAAATGGTAGACGCTTTTCCGAAATTCATGCGTTTCCTCCCCAAATTGCTCCTGGCTCGTTTTGAGGGCGGTTTTGCGCTTTCATGGGGCAATTGCTCTATAGGGCTCAGAGTGGCACGGAAATCCGCCTCCTCATTCCATTTTCCTCAAGGAATCCAAAATGGTAGCTGCTTTTTCCGAAATTCATGCCTATCCGCCCCCAAATTGCTCGTGGCTCGTTTTAAGGGCGGTTTTGCGCCTTTAAAGGGCAATTGCTCCATTGGACTCAGATTAGCAAAGAAATCCGCCTCCTCATTCCATTTTCCTCAAGGAATCCAAAATGGTAGACGCTTTTCAGAAATTCATGCGTTTCCACCCCCAAATTGCTCCTGGCTCGTTTTGAGGGCGGTTTTGCGCTTTCAAGGGGCAATTGCTCCATTGGGCTCGGATTTGCACGGAAATCCCCCTCCTCATTCCATTTTCCACAAGGAATCCAAAATGGTAGACGCCTTTCCGAAATTCATGCGTTTCCTCCCCCAAATTGCTCGTGGCTCCTTTTGACGGCGGTTTTGCGCTTTCAACCGGCAATTGCTCCACAGGGCTCGAATTGCCACTGAAATCCGCCTCTATATTCCATTTTCCACAAGGAATCCAAAATGGTAGACGCTTTTCCGAAATTCATGCGTTTCCGCCCCGAAATTGCTCCTGGCTCGTTTTGAGGGCGGTTTTCCGCTTTTCATGGGCAATTGCTCCATAGGGCTCAGATTAGCAAAGAAATCCGCCTCCTCATTCCATTTTCCTCAAGGAATCCAAAATGGTAGACGCTTTTCCGAAATTCATGCGTTTCCGCCCCCAAATTGCTCGTGGCTCGTTTTAAGGGCGGTTTTGCGCCTTTAAAGGGCAATTGCTCCACAGGGCTCGGATTTGCACGGAAATCCGCCTCCTCATTCCATTTTCCACAAGGAATCCAAAATGGTAGACGCTTTTCCGAAATTCATGCGTTTCCTCCTCCAAATTGGTCACGGGTCGTTTTGAGGGCGGTTTTGCGTTGTCAAGGGGCAATTGCTCCACGGGGCTCGATTTGCACGGAAGTCCCCCTCCTCATTCCATTTTCCACAAGGAATCCAAAATGGTAGACGCTTTTCCGAAATTCATGCGTTTCCTCCCCAAATTGCTCACGGCTCGTTTTGAGGGCGGTTTTGCGCTTTCAAGGGGCAATTGCTCCAAAGGGCTCGGATTTGCACGGAAATCCCTTTCCTCATTCCCTTTTCCACAAGGAATCCAAAATGGTAGACGCTTTTCCGAAATTCATGCGTTTCCGTCCCCAAATTGCTCCTGGCTCGTTTTGAGGGCGGTTTTGCGCTTTCAAGGGGCAATTGCTCCGTTTCCACTGAAATCCGCCTCCAGATTCCATTTTCCACAAGGAATCCAAAATGGTAGACGCTTTTCCGAAATTCATGCGTTTCCGCCCCCAAATTGCTCGTGGCTCATTTTGAGGGCGGTTTTGCGCTTTCAAGGGGAAATTGCCCCACGGGGCTCGGATTTGCACAAAAATCACCCTCCTCAATCCATTTTCCACAAGGAATCCAAAATGGTAGACGCTTTTCCGAAATTCATGCGTTTCCGCCCCGAAATTGCTCGTGGCTCGTTTTGAGGGCGGTTTTGCGCTTTCAAGGGGTAATTGCTCCAGAGGACTCGGGTTTCCACTGAAATCCGCCTCCTGATTCCATTTTCCTCAAGGAATCCAAAATGGTAGACGCTTTTCTGAAATTCATGCGTTTGCTCACTCAAATTGCTCAGGGCTCGTTTTGAGGGCGGTTTTGCGCTTTCAAGGGGCAATTGCTCCATAGGGCTCGGATTTGCACGGAAGTCCCCCTCCTCATTCCATTTTCCACAAGGAATCCAAAATGGTAGACGCTTTTCCGAAATTCATGGGTTTCCTTCTGAAAATGCTCACGGCTCGTTTTGAGGGCGGTTTTGCGCTTTCAAGGGGCAATTGCTCCACAGGGCTCGGATTTGCACGGAAATCCGCCTCCTCATTCCATTTTCCACAAGGAATCCAAAATGGTAGACGCTTTTCCGAAATTCATGCGTTTCCTCCCCCAAATTGCTCACGGCTCGTTTTGAGGGCGGTTTTGCGCTTTCAAGGGGCAATTGCTCCACAGGGCTCGGATTAGCACGGAAATCCGCCTCCTGATTCCATTTTCCTCAAGGAATCCAAAATGGTAGACGCTTTTCTGAAATTCATGCGTTTCCGCCCCCAAATTGCTCCTGGCTCGTTTTGAGGGCGGTTTTGCGCTTTTAAGGGGCAATTTCTCCATAGGGCTCAGATTAGCACAGAAATCCGCCTCCTCATTCCATTTTCCACAAGGAATCCAAAATGGTAGACGCTTTTCCGAAATTCATGCGTTTCCTCCCCCAAATTGCTCACGGCTCGTTTTGAGGGCGGTTTTGCGCTTTCAAGGGGCAATTGCTCCACAGGGCTCGGATTAGCACGGAAATCCGCCTCCTGATTCCATTTTCCACAAGGAATCCAAAATGGTAGACGCTTTTCCGAAATTCATGCGTTTCCGCCCCCAAATTGCTCCTGGCTCGTTTTGAGGGCGGTTTTGCGCTTTCAAGGGGCAATTGCTCCACAGGGCTCGGATTAGCACGGAAATCCGCCTCCTGATTCCATTTTCCTCAAGGAATCCAAAATGGTAGAAGCTTTTCCGAAATTCATGCGTTTCCGCCTCCAAATTGCTCCTGGCTCGTTTTGAGGGCGGTTTTGCGCTTTCAAGGATCAATTGCTCCACAGGGCTCGGATTAGCACGGAAATCCGCCTCCTCATTCCATTTTCCACAAGGAATCCAAAATGGTAGACGCTTTTCCGAAATTCATGCGTTTCCTCCCCCAAATTGCTCACGGCTCGTTTTGAGGGCGGTTTTGCGCTTTCAAGGGGCAATTGCTCCACAGGAGTCGGGTTTCCACTGAAATCCGCCTCCTGATTCCATTTTCCTCAAGGAATCCAAAATGGTAGACGCTTTTCAGAAATTCATGCGTTTCCGCCCCCAAATTGCTCCTGGCTCGTTTTGAGGGCGGTTTTGCGCTTTTAAGGCGCAATTGCTCCATAGGGCTCGGATTTGCACGGAAATCCGCCTCCTCATTCCATTTTCCACAAGGAATCCAAAATGGTAGACGCTTTTCCGAAATTCATGCGTTTCCTCCCCCAAATTGCTCACGGCTCGTTTTGAGGGCGGTTTTGCGCTTTCAAGGGGCAATTGCTCCACAGGGCTCGGATTTGCACGGAAATCCGCCTCCTCATTCCATTTTCCTCAAGGAATCCAAAATGGTAGACGCTTTCCGAAATTAATGCGTTTCCTCCCCCAAATTGATCACGGCTCGTTTTGAGGGCGGTTTTGCGCTTTCAATGGGCAATTGCTCCACGGGGCTCGGATTTCCACGAAATCCGCCTCCTCATTCCATTTTCCTCAAGGAATCCAAAATTGCAGACGCTTTTCAGAAATTCATGCGTTTCCTCCCGAAAATTGCTCACGGCTCGTTTTGAGGGCGGTTTTGCGCTTTCAAGGGGCAATTGCTCCACAGGCCTCGGATTTCCACTGAAATCCGCCTCCTCATTCCATTTTCCACAAGGAATCCAGAATGAAAGACGCTTTTCCGAAATTCATGCGTTTCCTCCCGAAAATTGCTCCTGGCTCGTTTTGAGGTCGGTTTTGCCCTTTCATGGGGTAATTGGCCCACAGGGCTCGGATTTGCACGAAAATTCCCCTCCTCATTCCATTTTCCTCAAGGAATCTAAAATGGCCGACGCTTTTCGAAATTCATGCGTTTCCGCCCCCAAATTGCTCCTGGATCGTTTTGAGGGCGGTTTTGCGCTTTTAAGGGGCTCCATAGGGCCAAGGGGCAATTGCTCCACAGGAGTCCGGTTTCCACTGAAATCCGCCTGCAGATTGCATTTTCCACAAGGAATCCAAAATGGTAGAAGCTTTTCCGAAATTCATGCGTTTCCGCCCCCAAATTGCTCCTGGCTCGTTTTGAGGGCGGTTTTGCGCTTTCAAGGATCAATTGCTCCACAGGGCTCGGATTAGCACGGAAATCCGCCTCCTGATTCCATTTTCCTCAAGGAATCCAAAATGGTAGAAGCTTTTCCGAAATTCATGCGTTTCCGCCTCCAAATTGCTCCTGGCTCGTTTTGAGGGCGGTTTTGCGCTTTCAAGGGTAATTGCTCCATAGGACTCGATTAGCACAAAAATCCGCCTCCTGATTCCATTCTCCTCAAGGAATCCAAAATGGTAGACGCTTTTCTGAAATTCATGCGTTTCCGCCAACAAATTGCTCCTGGCTCGTTTTGAGGGCGGTTTTGCTCTTTCAAGGGGCAATTGCCCCACAGGGCTCGGATTTGCACGAAATCCGCCTCTCGATTCCATTTTCCACAAGGAATCCAAAATGGTCGACGCTTTCCAAAAATTCATGCGTTTCCGCCACCAAATTGCTCACGGCTCGTTTTGAGGGCGGTTTTGCGCTTTCAAGGGGCAATTGCTCCAAAGGGCTCGGGTTTCCACTGAAATCCGCCTTCTCATTCCATTTTGCACAAGGAATCCAAAATGGTACACGCTTTTCCGAAATTCATGGGTTTCCTCCCCCAAATTGCTCAGGGCTCGTTTTGAGGGCGGTTTTGCGCTTTCAAGGGCAATTGCTCCATAGGGCTCAGATTTTCACGGAACTCCCCCTCCTCATTCCATTTTCCACAAGGAATCCAAAATGGTAGACGCTTTTCCGAAATTCACGCGTTTCCGCCCCCAAATTGCTTGTGGCTCGTTTTGAGGGCGGTTTTGCGCTTTCAAGTGGCAATTGCTCCACGGGGCTCGGATTTCCAAAAAACAAATCGTCCTCCTCATTCGATTTTCCACAAGGAATCCACAATGGTAGACAAATTTCCGAAATTCACGCGTTTCCGCCCCCAAATTGCTCGTGGCTCATTTTTTGGGCGGTTTTGCTCTTTGAAGGGGCAATTGCTCCACAGGGCTCGTATTTGCACGGAAATCCGCCTTCTCATTCCATTTCCCTCAAGGAATCCAATATGGTAGACGCTTTTCCGAAATTCATGCGTTTACACCCCCAAATTGCTCCTGGCTCGTTTTAAGGGCGGTTTTCCGCTTTTAATGGGCAATTGCTCCATAGGGCTGAGATTAGCAAAGAAATCTGACTCCTCATTCCATTTTCCTCAAGAAATCCAAAATGGTAGACGCTTTTCCGAAATTCATGCCTTTCCGCCCCCAAATTGCTCGTGGCTCGTTTTGAGGGCGGTTTTGCGCTTTCAAGGGGCAATTGCTCCACAGGGCTCGGATTAGCATGGAAATCCGCCTCCTCATTCCATTTTCCACAAGGAATCCAAAATGGTAGACGCCTTTCCGAAATTCATGTGTTTCCTCCCCCAAATTGCTCCACGGCTCGTTTTGAGGGCGGTTTTGCGCTTTCATGGGGCAATTGCTCCACAGGACTCGGAGTGGCACGGAAATCCGACTCCTCATTCCATTTACCTCAAGGAATCCAAAATGGTAGACGCTTTTCCGAAATTCATGCGTTTCCACCCCCAAATTGCTCACGGCTCGTTTTGAGGGCGGTTTTGCGCTTTCAAGGGGCAATTGCTCCACAGGGCTCGGGTTTCCACTGAAATCCGTCTCCTCATTCCATTTTCCACAAGGAATCCAAAATGGTAGACGCTTTTCCGAAATTCATCGTTTCCTCCCCAAATTGCTCACGGCTCGTTTTGAGGGGCGGTTTTGCGCTTTCGAGTGGAAATTGCTCCATAGGGCTCGGATTTGCACGGAAATCCGCCTCCTCATTCCATTTTCCTCAAGGACTCCAAAATGGTAGACGCTTTTCCGAAATTCATGCCTTTCCGCACCCAAATTGCTCGTGGCTCGTTTTGGGGGCGGTTTTCTGCTTTAAAGGGGCAATTGCTCCACAGGGCTCGGATTAGCACGGAAATCCGCCTCCTCATTCCATTTTCCTCAAGGAATCCAAAATGGTAGACGCTTTTCCGAAATTCATGCCTTTCCGCCCCCAAATTGCTCGTGGCTCGTTTTGAGGGCGGTTTTGCGCGTTCAAGGGGCAATTGCTCCACAGGGCTCGGATTACCACTGAAATCCGCCTCCTTATATCGTTTTCCACAAGGAATCCAAAATGGTAGACGCTTTTCCGAAATTCATGCGTTTCCGCCCCCAAATTGCTCCTAGCTCGTTTTGAGGGCGGTTTTGCGCTTCAAGGGGCAATTGCTCCATAGGGCTCTGATTTGTGCGGAATCCCCTCCTCATTCCATTTTCCACAAGGAATCCAAAATTTAGACGCTTTTCCGAAATTAATGCGTTTCCTTTCCGAAAAATGCTCACGTCTCGCTTTTTTGAGGGCGGTTTTTTTTCAGGGCAATTGCTCCCGGAGCCTCGGGTTTCATATAATCGCCTCCTCGATTCCATTTTCCACAAGGAATCCAAATGGTACACGCTTTCCCCAAATTCATGCGTTTCCGCCCCCAATTTGCTCGCTGCTCGTTTTGAGGGTGGTTTTGCACTTTCAAGGGGCAATATCGCCAAAAGGCTCGGATTTGCATGGAAATCCACATCCTCATTCCATTTTCCACAAGGAATCCAAAATGGTAGACGCTTTTCCGAAATTCATGCGGTTCCGCCCCCAAATTGCTCCTGGCTCGTTTTGAGGGCGGTTTTCCGCGTTTAAGGGGCAATTGCTCCACAGGGCTCGGATTGGCACGGAAATCCGCCTCCTCATTCCATTTTCCTCAATGAATCCAAAATGGTAGACGCTTTCCCGAAATTCAAGCGTTTCTTTTTGCGCTTTCAAGGTGCAATTGTCTAACACTGGGGCTCTGGTTTGCACGGAAATCCGCCTCCTCATTCCATTTTCCACAAGGAATCCAAAATTGTAGACGCTTTTCCGAAATTCATGCGTTTCCACATGAAAATTGCTCACGGCTCGTTTTGAGGGCGGTTTTGCGCTTTCAAGGGGCAATAGATCCACAGGCCTCGGGTTTCCACTGAAAGCCGCTTCCTCATTCCATTTTCCACAAGGAATCCAAAATGGTAGACGCTTTTCCGAAATTCATGTGTTTCCTCCCGAAAATTTCTCACGGCTGCTTTTGAGGCGTTTTCCCAGCTCAAGGGAAATTGCTCCATAAGGCTCGTGTTTCCACTAAAATCCGCCTCCTGATTCCATTCTCCACAAGGAATCCAAAATGGTAGACGCTTTTCCGAAATTCATGGGTTTCCTCCCCCAAATAATCACTGCTCGTTTTGAGGGCGGTTAGCTTTCAAGGGCAATTGCTCCGTAGGGCTCTGGATTTGCACGAAATCCTCCTCATTCCATTTTCCACAAGGAATCCAAAATGGTAGACGCTTTTCCGAAATTCATGCGTTTCTCCCAAATTGCTCACGTACTCGTTTGTGGCGGTTTCTGCTTCAAGTGGCAATTGCTCCACGGGCCTAGATTTGCACTAAATCCGCCTTGATTCCATTTTCCACAAGGAATCCAAAATGGTAGACGCCTTTCCGAAATTCATGCTCCTCCCCAAATGCTCACGGCTCGTTTTGAGGGCGGGTTTCCGCTTTTAAGGGCCAATTGCTGCACAGGGCTTGGATTTGCACGGAAATCCGCCTCCTCATTCCATTTTCCACAAGGAATCCAAAATGGTAGACGCTTTTCCGAAATTCATGCGTTTCCTCCCGAAAATTGCTCACGGCTCGTTTTGAGGGCGGTTTTGCGCTTTCAAGGGTCAATTGCTCCACAGGGCTCGGATTTGCACGGAAATCCGCCTCCTCATTCCATTTTCCACAAGGAATCCGCAATGAAAGACGCTTTTCCGAAATTCATGCGTGTCCTCCATCAAATTGCGCACGGCTCGTTTTGAGGGCGGTTTTGCGCTTTCAAGGGGCAATTGCTCCATAGGGCTCGGAATTGCACGGAAATCCCCCTCCTCATTCCATTTTCCTCAAGGAATCCAAAATGGCAGACACTTTTACGAAATTCTTGGGTTTCCTCCCGAAAATTGCTCACGGCTCGTTTTGAGGGCGGTTTAGCGCTTTCAAGGGGCAATTGCTCCATAGGGCTCGGATTTGCACGGAACTCCCCCTCCTCATTCCATTTTCCACAAGGAATCCAAAATGGTAGACGCTTTTCCGAAATTAATGCGTGTCCTCCCCCAAATTGATCACGGCTCGTTTTGAGGGCGGTTTTGCGCTTTCAAGGGGCAATTGCTCCACAGGGCTCGGGTTTCCACTGAAAGCCGCCTCCTCATTCCATTTTCCACAAGGAATCCAAAATGGTAGACGCTTTTCCGAAATTCATGGGTTTCCTCCCGAAAATTGCTCACGGCCCGTTTTGAATGCGGTTTTGCGCTTTCAAGGGGCAATTGCTCCATAGGTCTCGGATTTGCACGGAACTCCCCCTCCTCATTCCATTTTCCACAAGGAATCCAAAATGGTAGACGCTTTTCCGAAATTCATGCGTTTCCTCCCGAAAATTGCTCACGGCTCATTTTGAGGTCGGTTTTGCGCCTTCAAGGGGCAATTGGTCCATCGGGCTCGGATTTGTACCAAAATCCGCCTCTAGATTCCATTTTCCAAAAGGAATCCAAAATGGTAGACGCTTTTCTGAAATTCATGCGTTTCCGCTCCCAAATTGCTCACGGCTCGTTTTGAGGGCGGTTTTGCGCTTTCAAAGGGCAATTGCTCCACAGGCCTCGGCTTTCCACTGAAATCCGCCTCCTCATTCCATTTTCCACAAGGAATCCAGAATGTAAGACGCTTTTCCGAAATTCATGCGTTTCCTCCCGAAAATTGCTCACGGCTCGTTTTGAGGGCGGTTTTGCGCTTTCAAGGGGCAATAGATCCACAGGCCTCGGGTTTCCACTGAAATCCGCCTCCTCATTCCATTAACCACAAGGAATCCAAAATGGTAGACGCTTTTCCGAAATTCATGCGTTTCCTCCCGAAAATTGCTCCTGGCTCGTTTTGAGGGCGGTTTTCCGCGTTTAAGGGGCAATTGCTCCACAGGGCTCGGATTAGCACGGAAATCCGCCTCCTGATTCCATTTTCCTCAAGGAATCCAAAATGGTAGACGCTTTTCCGAAATTGCGTTTCCGCCCCAAATTTCTCATGGCTCATTTTGAGGGCGGTTGCGCTTTCAAGGGGAAATTGCTCCAAGGTGCTCTGTTTTCCACGAAATCCTCCTCGATTCCATTTTCCACAAGGAATCCAAAATGGTAGACGCTTTCCGAAATTCATGCGTTTCCTCCACCAAATTGCTCACGGCTCGTTTTGAGGGCGGTTTTGAGCTTTTTCCACAAGGAATCCAAAATGGTACACGCTTTTCCGAAATTCATGCGTTTCCTCCCCCAAATTGCTCACGACTCGTTTTGAGGGTAATTCTGCACTTTCAAGGGGAAATTGCTCCACAAGCCTCAGGTTTCCACGAAAATCCGCATCCTGATTCCATTTTCCACAAGGAATCCAAAATGGTAGACGCTTTGCCGAATATCATGGGTTTCCGCCCCCAAATTGCTCGTGGCTCCTTTTGAGGGCGGTTTTGCGCTTTCAAGGGTCAATTGCTCCACAGGGCTCGGATTTCCACTGAAATCCCTCCTCATTCCATTTTCCACATGGAATCCAAAATGGTAGACGGTTTTCCGAAATTCATGCGTTTCCGCCCCCAAATTGCTCGTGCCTGGTTTTGAGGGCGGTTTTGCGCTTTCAAGGGGCATTGCCCACGGGGCTGTATTTGCACGGAAATCCGCCTCCAGATTCCATTTTCCACAAGGAATCCAAAATGGTAGACGCTTTTCGAAATTCATGCGTTTCCTCCCCCAAATTGCTCGTGGCTCGTTTTGAGGGCGGTTTTGTGCTGTCAAGGGGCAATTGCTCCAGGGGCTCGGATTTGCACGGTCCCCCTCCTCATTCCATTTTCCACAAGGAATCCAAAATGGTAGACGCTTTCCGAAATTAATGCTCTCCCCCAAATTGATCACGGCTCGTTTTGAGGGCGGTTTTGCGCTTTCAAGGGGCAATTGCTCCATAGGTCTCGGATTTGCACGGAACTCCCCCTCCTCATTCTATTTTCCACAAGGAATCCAAAATGTAGACGCTTTTCCGAAATTAATGCGTGTCCTCCCCCAAATTGATCACGGCTCGTTTTGAGGGCGGTTTTGCGCTTTCAAGGGGCAATTGCTCCATAGGGCTCGGATTTGCACGGAACTCCCCCTCCTCAATCCATTTTCCACAAGGAATCCAAAATGGTAGACGCTTTTCCGAAATAATGCGTTTCCTCCCCCAAATTGCAATTGCTCCACAGGGCTCGGATTAGCACGGAAATCCGCCTCCTCATTCCATTTTCCTCAAGGAATCCAAAATGGTAGACGCTTTTCCGAAATTCATGCGTTTCCGCCCCCAAATTGCTCCTGGCTCGTTTTGAGGGCGGTTTTGCGCTTTCAAGGGGCAATTGCTCCACAGGAGTCGGGTTTCCACTGAAATCCGCCTCCTGATTCCATTTTCCTCAAGGAATCCAAAATGGTAGACGCTTTTCCGAAATTCATGCGTTTCCGCCCCCAAATTGCTCCTGGCTCGTTTTGAGGGCGGTTTTGCGCTTTCAAGGGCAATTGCTCCATAGGGCTCAGATTTGCACGGAACCCCCTCCTCATTCCATTTTCCACAAGGAATCCAAAATGGTAGACGCTTTTCCGAAATTAATGCGTTTCCTCCCCCAAATTTATCACGGCTCGTTTTGAGGGCGGTTTTGCGCTTTCAAGGGGCAATTGCTCCATAGGGCTCGGATTTGCACGGAACTCCCCCTCCTCATTCCATTTTCCACAAGGAATGCAAAATGGTAGACGCTTTTCCGAAATTAATGCGTTTCCTCCCCCAAATTGATGCTAACACTGGGGCTCGGATTTGCACGGAAATCCGCCTCCAGATTGCATTTTCCACAAGGAATCCAAAATGGTAGATTGTTTTCTGAAATTCATGCGTTTCCGCCGAAATTGCTCACGGCTCGTTGAGGGTTTGCGCTTTCAGGGCATTGCTCCACGGGGTCGGTTGCACGGAAATCCCCTCTTGATTCCATTCCACAAGGAATCCAAATGGTAGACGCTTTTCTTAAATTCACCCGTTTCCGCCCCAAAATTGCTCACGACTGGTTTTGAGGCGTTTTCCCGTTTCAAGGGAAATTGCTCCACAAGCCTCAGGTTTCCACTAAACTCCGCCTCCTTATTTCGTTTTCCACAAGGAATCCAAAATGGTAGACGGTTTTCCAAAATTTATGCGTTTCTGCCCCAAAATTGCTCGTGGCTCCTTTTGAGGGCGGTTTTGCGCTTTCAAGGGGCAATTGCTCCGCAGGGCTCGGATTTCCACTGAAAACCACCTCCTCGTTCCATTTTCCACAAGCAATCCAAAATGGGAGACGCTTTTCCAAATTCATGCGTTTCCGCCCCCAAATTGCTCGTGGCTCGTTTTGAGGGCGGTTTTGCGCTTTCAAGGGGCAATTGCTCCACAGGAGTCGGGTTTCCACTAAATCCGCCTCCTGATTCTATTTTTCTCAAGGAATCCAAAATCGTAGACGCTTTTCCGAAAGTCATGCGTTTCCGCCCCCAAATTGCTCCTGGCTCGTTTTGAGGGCGGTTTTGCGCTTTCAAGGGGCAATTGCTCCAAAGGGCTCGGATTGGCACGGAAATCCGCCTCCTCATTGCATTTTCCTCAAGGAATAAAAAATGGTAGACGTTTTTCCGAAATTCATGCGTTTCCTCCCGAAAATTGCTCACGGCTCGTTTTGTGGTCGGTTTTGCGCTTTCAAGGGGCAATTGCTCCATAGGGCTCGGATTTGCACGGAACTCCCCCTCCTCATTCCATTTTCCACAAGGAATCCAAAATGGTAGACGCTTTTCCGAAATTAATGCGTTTCCTCCGCCAAATTGATGACGGCTCGTTTTGAGGGCGGTTTTGCGCTTTCAAGGGGCAATTGCTCCATAGGTCTCGGATTTGCACGGAACTCCCCCTCCTCATTCCATTTTCCACAAGGAATCCAAAATGTAGACGCTTTTCCGAAATTAATGCGTGTCCTCCCCCAAATTGATCACGGCTCGTTTTTGAGGGCGGTTTTGCTCTTTCAAGGGGCAATTGCTCCACAGGACTCAGGTTTCCACTGAAATCCGCCTCCTGATTCCATTTTCCTCAAGGAATCCAAAATGGTAGATGCTTTTCCGAAATTCATGCGTTTCCGCCCCCAAATTGCTCCTGGCTCGTTTTGAGG